>JAJJWW010000750.1:0-59971 GCA_023531295.1 Papaver armeniacum | reverse complement strand
AAGTTGTGTTTCTTTATTAAGTTGTGTTTCTTTACAAGTATATATATGTTTTGTAGCTAGCTAGCTTAGGCACTTGGTTAGCTATTTGAGTGTATTTAATTATCATGCCTGATAGGGTTTGATACAATTTGCTTTGTGCATTTTTTTCTAATTTCAAAATTTATGTTTTATCGATTTTTAGCAGCATCTCTTCTGTTATAAGGATTCAATGAAAATTATTAAGCTTATTGTAAAAATCAAATAAATAAAAAAACTAAACGTTGGAGAACTTGAATATTCTTTACTCAAACCTAACAGTTCTAACAATTCGGAGAATGAAGCGAAAGATTTCTCTAACCCAATGGCCTTTTAACCAAAGAACAACAATTTCGATCAAGATTGGTACCGTTTATTTTGTGCACAACATTATGCCAATGTCTTGTCCAACCGTCGAGACATAACCCTGTTGCGAAAGGCATATAGACCAAACTTAAGGACCTTTCGAAGTGGTCTCGAAATACTTATACCTGAAGCCGGCAAAAGTAGACCGGCTTGCATATCAACCCTAATCCAGTTCTAGATCCTAATCCTATCCCGTTGGATCCATTCTTCAAAGTTCAAGCTACTGAGAGATCTGACACTCTTGACCTACAGAAACGGGTTAACTCGTTATGATCCACGGGCAACTCGCAGGCCGTCATGGCGAATCGTGGATAATCTCAATAACCGTGAAACATTGTATAGTACGAAGCAATCGGGTTCATACAATTAGAAAAAGAAGTCCTAATACGAGTAGATAGAAGAAAAGAAGTTCTGATGTCGTCGTTGTCAAGCCTTCAGGGAGAGATTCAGGTAGATATTTTTCTGAGGTTACCATTGAAATCCATCTTAACTTGTAAGTGTGTATTCAAGGTTTGGTGTTCTATAGTTACTAGCCCTATATTTGTTAAGGATCACCTAAATCTAAGTATCCAAACTAAAAACCCTCGTCTCCTGTTTATTGATCATAAAGTTCCTATGATGTACTCCATCGATTGTGTTACTGGAGCAGCTATGGGGATAAACTGCCGATTCGAATATAAGGGGCACAAACATGTTAACTTTTGTGGCTCTTGTAAGACTAAGTCTTATGGGCTAGATTGGAGGTGCTAGATTAGCACTTAAGTGTTGCAATTCAAAAAAAAAGTGTGGCAAAAAAATTAACACTAGTTCTCTCTCCTACCAGTTGCTAGCATGTGAAGTAGCATGCTAGATAGTTCTGTTGAATGATTCAAGCGCTTGAAAACTACCTTTTCGCGGAATGGTTCAGCTGGCGAGAGATTTATTTTTGATCGATAATTTGAGATTTAAAAACCTATTGAACCATTCAGCGCTGAGCGCTGAATGGTTTAGCGCTGGGTGCGGAATGGTTCAGCGCTGGGCTTACGTGGACTGCTAAGCTAGCTGCTAGATTAGCACTCCCATAAGACTTAGGAGGTAGTCCTGACTGCTAATCTAGGTGCTAGACTAGCACCCCATAAGACTTAGTCTAATGGCTTGATTTGCTTAGCTATCATTAATCAGACAATGAGTACTAAGGATGCTAACAACTCATTAATTGAGTTACTTTTGTATTGGAAGTCTAAGTTTCTCGTGAAAACATTAGATTAAGTTTTGATTAATAATTTTTTAATAAATATCACTGTACTTCCATTAATACCCTTATAGAGTCGTGGGAAGCATTGGAACATGAAACGTATGCATTTGACTGTTCGTCATTCTTCTTCAGCTTTCACTCATGTCTCTATATCTTCCTACTTTCATGGAATCACCGTAAAATTACTTTGTGATATTAAAGGAAAGTTTGTCCATGTATTTACTTCACGCTATTCCGAATTTTCCTACAGTTTTTTTTCTTCCATCGTCAGATCTAATATTTGATCTCAACTTGAAATAAAGATCTCGATTTTGAATCGTTTGATTGATTTTTTCCCTTGAAATTCAGTTTCGTTTACGGATTTTCAAACACACGGTTTGTTAACTTTTCTTGAGTTATTATCAATCAAAATCGGAAAAAAAAACAGAGGAAGATGAACAGAGTTAAAGAGATAAAGAAGGAGAGAGACAATAATTTCTTTCTAATAAAAGGGCAATACCGGAAATTAGTGTTTTCACTGATACAAAAGCCTGTTAATGATTATTTCACAAAATACTATGACAATTAATACCATGCTATCCTATTCATGGGTGCATATGTTTTTTTTTTCGAATAGAAAAATTTTGTATTAAAGAGAAAAAACAGCCAAAGGCAAAATACAAAAGCAGTGTTAGAAGAAACACTGAATCCACAAAACATACTAGTTCTGCCAGACTAGTTATGCAAAACAACTTCCCAATTATGGATTATCTGGCTGCTATCTACATACTTAAAAGTATTCGTATCACAGCTCCAAAGGACCAAAGATTGTTTAACATGAACAATGACTTCTTCCACATCCTTAGGTCTTCCACCAAAAACTCTATGATTCCGTTCATTCCAAACGTTCCAAATGATAGCAAAATGCATCAGATTCCAGATGTGTTTACACTTCCCAGTCAACACATTACTATCCCGAGCTTCAAACGGGAGTAAAATGAGTGCGAGGCATTGGCCAGGGAATGCGCAAAGCCTTTAAGAAATAATCCCACAGTCGAAAGGTGTAGGGCGGTGCAACAATAAGTGATCGAGCGTCTCCGGTTCTTCGTTGCAGAGTGGGCAAGCGATCTTTGTCCAAGTTAACTCTACGATGCCTAAGCATTGCTCTTGTAGGCAGCGAATCGTGAAAGACAGACCAAAGAAGAAAACTTACTTTCGGAGGGATGTAATTTTTCCATAGAAATTTGGAAAATTGGAACCCTTTTAACAGGACCCTTTTTATAATTTGGAACCCAACAACTAGAGAACATATGGAAGTAACACACCACTACGTGATTTTTCGTTTGCCTTTGGTAAATATGGGTTTGGATATGATTGTACGATTGATGACTACAAGCTGGTTTTTTTTTTTTTTGGATAAAAGGTCTGGTTGTCTTGAAATTCTTGTCTACACATTAGGATCACATTCATGGAATACTATTGAAACTAATCTTTACTACTCGTTTAGTCCTGGAAATACTAATGGTGTGCTTGTCAACGGGGTTCTTCATTGGTTTGGTGGTATGCTTAATACCACCCAAAATACTTTCTCTGAAGTTATAGAAGCTTTCAGTATTAGCGATGAGAAACTTATTTATGTGCCACTTCCCGAAGAATCCACTTCATTAGCTCGCGGAGTATTTAAAAGTGTTGGAATGTTGGAAGACGGCCTTTGCTTAGTTGTTAGCATCCTTCGTATCCGTACTGATGTATGGGTGATGCAGAATTATGGCGTGAGAGAATCTTGGACTAAGAAAATCACTACTTCCCAATCAGTCATCACCAAATCTTGTTATCCAAAGCTGATATGGGCTCGCAACGATGGTGAGGTTGTCATCAAAACTTCAGACCATGTTTATTTATTTAATCTAACGAATAAAAGAGTTAGAAAGGCGTATCTCCGTGATATTGGTGAAGTAGTAGTGGTTAATGTAGAGACTTATGTGGAGAGCATAGTTTCACCGAAAGGAACTTCCAAGTTCCAAAAAGAAACGAAGTAATTATAATGATGGTATGAGTAAAACGAACGGAAAATGGGTTATTTGTCCAAAAAAATTTAAAACACGGTTCAAATGGACGAGTAAAAAATTTTATGGGTGAAATGGACACAAAAAAAATAGCAAGGATGAAACTGGATTAATCAAGCTTAAACTTAAAAAATAGCGAGGATGAAACTCGGATGCATCCTGTGTAAATTAAAAATAAGAAAAAGTATTTGAAAATGGACGGGATGAAATCAATTACATCCTCGCCTATTTTTAAATTTTTGTCCATTTAAACGAAAAAAAATCTAACTGTCCTTTTCACCCAGAAAATTTTAATTTTGGTCTTTTTAACCAATTTTGTGTAAAACGAAGTCTCTCGGTAACTATAGAACTAATTTTTGTGCAAAAGTGCGACTTGGGAACTCAATTGATGCAAAACTTGAAAACATAGTAATTCGGGTTCCTAAATTTCCATTTGCTTCAGTAAGGTGGTGGAATCCTAAAGGGTATTTAAAATTGTCGTGAACAGGATCTGGGAGAGATTTTCAGTTAGTTTTTTTTTGGTTGTCCTTGAGATAAATTACAAACCATACTACATCCACCTAAATTAGTCGATTCCAATCTCACTTCGGTTTAACACTCCCAATATTATTTCCATATACTGTACTTTTCAAATGCAAATTTGACAATCTACCCTACAAAAGTCATAGAGTACTAGTTTACTTCAACGTCTCAGATATTACAAACTCAATATGTTTGAAATGAATCCACAACAACATGAAATATATACAGTGAAATTTACTAGGAGAAAATCCTAAAATTTAAATTTAGAAAAAAACAGATGCAAAGGAAGAAATTTAGGAAGTATATAAGTATATAGGGAAGAAGGTGCAAGTGTTTCCGGAGTGTATACAGATGCTGCAGTTGGAGGTTTTCCATCACAACAAGGAGATAACTAGGCATAATGTAGTTGACGCAAACTTAAGGTCCATAATCCTTGAAAAGTAAAACGGCCAAGGATCAATCCTTTTGAGAATAGTAACCGTGAGAGAGTTGGATTCTTTATACGTGTCTAAACCGAAACCGGTTATCCAATATTGTATAAAAGTCATAAGCAATTCGGTTCGTCCAAGCCAGATTCAAAGAACCCTAATTCGTGTAAAGAAAAAAAGAAGCTGGAATGATATCGCTGTCAAGTTTTCCGGAAGAGATTCAGGTAGATATTTTGCTAAGGTTACCAGTGGAATCCATCTTAACTTGCAAGTGCGTAAGCAAGATATGGTGTTCTCTGATTTCTAGCCCAGAATTTATTAAGAATCACTTAGATCTTAGGATCCAGACTACCAACCCTCGTCTCATGTATGTCGGTTGTAATGCGAATCCAACAATAAAATATATCGATTACAATTCAATAGCAGCTACATCAGGGGAACCTACATGCAATCCTGGAGGAGCTATGGAAATAGACTGCCCAGTCGAATATGAGGGACAGAAAAATGTTCACTTTATTGGCTCTTGTAATGGCTTGATTTGCTTAGGTATCACCAATCGTTTTGCGAGTATTGATAAGGATGATAACTTTCTTTATGTAATTTGGAACCCGGCAACTAGAGAACATAAGAAAGTGACACCGCCGCATGATATTTCGTTTGCCCGTATTAAATATGGGTTTGTCTATGATCGTAAAATTGATGACTACAAGCTAGTACGAATCGATAAAAAATCTGGTTGTATTGAAATTCTTGTCTATACATTAGGACCGGATTCATGGAAAACTACTGAAACTGATCTTTCTCGGTGTTTTAATACCGGAAATACTCACGGTATCCTTTTTAACGGGGTTCTTCATTGGTTTGGTGCTACGAGTAACACTTTCTTTAATTTTATATTAGCTTTCAGTATTAGCAATGAGAAACTTATTCATGTGCCACTTCCTGAAGGAATTACTCCATTAGCTCCGGAAGTATATAAAAGTGTGGGACTCTGGGAAGACTGCCTTTCCTTAGTTGATGTTCTCCGTTGTGCCCGCACTGATATATGGGTGATGCAGAATTATGGCGTGAGAGAATCTTGGACTAAGAAAATCACTATTTCTCAATCACCAATTATAGGACATTGTTATCCGAAGCTGATATGGTCTCATAATGATGGTGAGATTCTGATAAATATTGCAGGCGATTTCGTTTTATTTAACCCAACAAACGAAAGAGTTAGAAAGGTGCATCTCCATGGTGTCAATGAGGAAGCAATTAGCGTACGAGATTATGTGGAGAGCCTAGTTTCACCACGGGGCCCTTCTGGAAGGAAAACAAAATAAAAGGAAGGTAGACATATATCTATATATTCTAGCTAGCGAGCGACTGCAGTGGGCGACTAAACCCATTTATTTGGTCTCTGAACCAGGCGTAGCGGAACGGACCATCGACCAAATACTGGAGACTAAATGAACAGTGGGCGATTATATTTGGTCGGGGACCAAAGACTAAACCCAAATATAGTCGAGCGGTGATATAGTTTACGCCCAAAACCAGGCGGTGATATAGTTTACGCCCCACACCCGGCGTGGATATAGTGTACGCCCCACACCCGGCGGTGATATAGTTTACGCCCCACATTTTTTTTTTTTTTCTTTTGTTCCAGGCGAACATTATATGTGATCCTGGTGTGGGGCGAACATTATATGTGATCCCCACACCAGGCGGACATTATATGTTCGCCCCATATATATATATATATTTTTTTTTTTTTTTTTTTTTTTAGTCAAAGCGGGATAAAGTTTACGCCCACACCGAGCGAACTTATACTCCCCGCTCGACTAAATTTACTCGCCACCCACTGCGTCACACGACGGACCAAACTAAAATTTGGTCTTTTTTTTTGGTCTTTGATCTTTGGGTTTAGTCGCACCACTGCAGTCGCTCTTAGGCACTTATTGATTCACTATTTCAGCGTATTTATCATGCCTGAGATATATAAATCTCGGGTTTTCATACAATTTGATTTGTGCATTATATTTCTTCTGCATTTACGTTTCGTTCAATTTCTATCAGGATTTCTTTTGGTGTAGTATATATATATGGGTTTTGATAACTTATGCGCCCAGCATAAGTTAAGAGCTTTAAAATATTATTATCTTTATCTCGTATTTGTAAATGTCCGTGGAAATCACCATAGTTCTTGAATAAGCAAACCCTTTGTTAACAGAAATGGATTTTCCTATTTTGTCCTTATCACCGTAATGAATAATCACCATTACCACATGTTGTTCATCTGGACTAATTGATTACTCAAAATCACTATCATCTCTATTTTTTTCTTTACGCCAGAACCAACAGATAATTGTGTTGCTTTGACAAATTATTTCATGACTCACAAGACTTCTTGAGATTAATCAGATCATGATGGGTCACATGCATTATTAGAACACTAAAATTGATTAGTCTGAAAAGATCTTGATCTGATCACCACTAGGTCCACTTAAAAAAAAAAAAAAAAAAGTCTGAAAGAGAGCATGAAATCCGGATTTTAGGGTTCGATATTTGGGAGGCTTTTGGAGAGATTCAATCGCCAAATTTGGCTGAGATGAACGTGATTAAGCTAAACAGGCTCGGTACATTGTTTTGGTTCGACTAATTTGGGCTGGGTAATCATGATGAGGAAAAACAGGGCAGTGAGCTATTACGGGTTTGTTTTGATTCCAAATATGGAAGTTATGTGTGGAGATAAGGATAGGATATATTCGTGAGATTCGTTTCTATCCTAGGAAGAGTTTGGATCGAGTCAGGGACACGTAAAGAAGAACAGAAGAGGAAATAAATCCCGTGGATTGTGGGGGAAGAAATAATATATTCCCGGGAAGATTTGATCGAGAAAAGGGGAGCTGTTGGGTATAAAAACAGTTGCTGGGACTCAGAACCGGGGGTGGAGACTTTGGGGGGTCGATACGGAGGATTGGGAGCACTCACAGAGCCGAAGAAACGAAGTGCAGGAAAGCTTCCTGCTGCTGCTGAAGAAGAAGAAGACGAAGAACTTTGTGCTGCTACGGACAGTCGTAGAAAAATATCGTAATATCACGACACAGGAGGCAGTCTTAAATCGAGCAGACTTATATTTTACAGCAGTTTTCATATATCTTTTTTTGTAACAGCATTGTAACAGCTTTTTGTAACGCTTATACAACGTTGCGAACTGTCTGAGTCATTAGTTTTCTCTTGTTTTTCAC
Source organism: Papaver armeniacum (assembly GCA_023531295.1). NCBI lineage: Eukaryota > Viridiplantae > Streptophyta > Magnoliopsida > Ranunculales > Papaveraceae > Papaver > Papaver armeniacum. The sequence goes on along the minus strand of JAJJWW010000750.1, from coordinate 52,131 downwards.
CCTTTTGAGCTATGAACACCTATTTTGAGCACGTGAATAACATGAGGAGCTAAACCCCAACACTGGGATGACGGAGGAAGCCATTCTTTTCGCATGTGGTAATTCTAATTAATTCTTTATTTACTTTTTGCACCGATTTTAATTGAATTAAGGTTTCTATTAATTACCTGTGACTTTGTTTGATGGAGCATGCTTGGTCCTAGGGATTCTTGATGCGCCATACTTATAATCTACAAGTAATATTTTATGGAATCTACTTTGGCAAAGAATAGAGTTAATATCTTATAAGATATAATTGTCTTGAATTAATAGTTGAACCACATGAATATAAGAATTGGTGAAATCTTGAGTCTCAGTCTCTCGATATTTTGTGACAAACTTGTGTATATATTTTCTTTGTTTTTAGTATTTTCTTAAATCGAGTCTTTACAAGTCTGAGTTGAACGAACTTTACTACCACTTTCTACAACAACATAAAAACCACATCAGACTTCAATGCAATTACTTCTGGTCAAGAGAAATTTGGAGGTTTGCCGGTTCTGGAAGCTAAAATTTCTCCCTTCAATCAATTTATTCAAACAATTCATTTGATTGATGTAGGTTATTTAGGGACTGCTAATACATGGACCAACGGGAGATCTTTTCATCACCTTATCAGACAACAACTAGATCGTGTTTTAGCAAATCCGGAGTGGTGTATTCGTTTTCATAAATCAGCAGTGCTTCATTTACCAAGATTAGCTAGTGCTCATGCCCCCATCTTGCTGAATACCTCTAGAAGTATTTCCAGGGTTGCTCCAACTTACAAGTTTGAAACTTTCTGGATCTCTCATCCGGAATTTAGAGATAAAGTGGCTGAATGTTGGTCCCAAGATCCATAGGATAATGTTCAGGATAAGCTTCTTAAATTAAGCTCCTTTCTGATGCATTGGAGTCAAACAAGAATTGGCTGTGTGAAATTTAAGATTCAAAAACTTAAAACCCAATTGTTACGAATCCAATCTAGAAGACCTACTATTCAAGAGGAGAAAAACATCTTTTCGGATCTGAATAACTACTTGATCATGGAAGCTACATATTTTGGGATCAAAGAATGAAGCAAAATTGGGCAAAAGTTGGAGATAGTAACACTCGGCATTTTCATCTATCCGTTCTGCAGAGAAGGAGAAAGAATATTATATCTCATCTTCAAAAAGAAGATTCTATTTGGATTTCTAATCAGGATGAAATAGCCAGAGAATTTGTGAATTACTTTCAATGTTTATTTAAACAACCAGAACTTGCTAATAGACCACCTCTTATTTCTCCAGATTCTGTTGTGATTGAAGAAAATGCAAGCATATCTGGTATCCCAATGAAGAAATATGGTCTATGTTAGTAAAGATGGGTTCTTATACTTCTCCAGGGTATGACGGATCTTTTAAATCACACTCATATCTCCTTGATCCCAAAAATTAGGAGCCCTTATAAACCCAATGATTTTCGGCCAATTTCACTTTGTAACGTTCTTTATAAGATTGTTGCAAAGTTAATTTCGAATAGAATAAAACCCTTTCTTGACAGATTCATATCTTTATCTCAAAATGCATTTGTCACAGGTCGTCAAATTCTTGAAAACATTGTCATAGCAAAAGAGTTATTCTATTCTATGAAAACTTCTTCCGCTTCAAATGGCCAATTTTCTCTCAAAGTAGACATGGCAAAGGCCTATGATCCAGTCAATTGGACTTTTTTGGGTGATATGTTATCCGTGATGGGTATTCATGGAAAGTCTCATAATATCATTATGGAATGTGTAACTTCTGCAACTGTTTCAATAAACATGAATGGTGGTCCTCAAGGTTGGTTCAAAAGTGAAAGAGGCATTCGCCAGGGATGCCCTTTATCTCCAAGTCATTTTATTATCTGTTCTCAAGGCTTGCCAATCTAAATGCAACAGTTTGAGAATCAAGGCCTTTATCAGGGCTATAAGTTGAACCAATGGGCACCAACAATTTATCATATAATGTTTGCAGACGATTTGGTTTTCTTTGGTGAAAACTCCAGAATTAATGTGCTCCACCTAAAAGAGATTCTTTCCATTTATTTCGGACTTATCAGGGCAGATAATCAATTATGGTAAATCTTCCATCTTTTTCAGTAAAGGAATTTCGGCAGTGAGAAAGCTAACTGTTATTCAGGATTTGGGAGTCAAAGAAATGTTGAATGTTGAATGATGATAAGCATCTAGGTATTTACCTGCTTAAATCTGATTATAGGATTGCAAGCTTTGAGTTTTTAATAGACAAATTTCTCATTAAGTTGGCGGGATGGAGACAACACTTTTTAACTGCAGCAAGAAGAACTGTCCTGTTAATGAAATTTTTATCTGCAATCTCCATCTATTTATGGGTTTTGTATTCTTCCCAATGGAGTTACGGATTTAATCGATAGAATAATGAGGAATTTCTGGTGGGGGCATTCTCATGATACAAGGAAGATGCACTTTATAAATTAGGATACAATGATATTACAAAAACAGGAAGGTGGTCTTGGAATCAAAAATATAGAATGGGTTAACCAAAGCTTGGTGTGCAAATTAGTCTGGAGATTCTTAACTAATGAAGATGCTTTGAGTACGCAACTTCTTTCTGCAAAATATCTCAAGGGTACTTCTTTCTGGACGGTTGAATTAATTCCCAGGTATTCATCTATTTGGAAAAGTATGTTAGAAGTTCGTCACCTCCTGGAGAATCATGTGTTCTGGCAGATATCAAAAGACTCCTTAATTAAAATCTATGAAGATCCATGGGTTTCGAATCAGTTAACCCACTTATTGCCGCAACCGGATAATGCTCCTTCGGAATTTGTCAAAGTTACAGATCTTCTTATTCAGGGCTCTTCTAATTGGAATGAACCTATTATTGAGAGTATTTTTCCTTCAAATATAGCTGAGGTTGTGAAGAATACATATGTGTCTGAAGATACTAAGAGCTTATCCAATGTAATGTGTGTGAAGAAAAAAGTCTTCATCCATATAGGATACACAACCATGTTTATAAAAAAAAACATATCCAACCCATTTATGTGAGGGTGATGTGGCAAAAAAAAAGTTAGACATCCTCTAGGTAAACCTCTAGTTTTAGACATTCACTTAGAGGATGTCTTCCCATCGTAGTCACACCTTTGTAAATAAAAATCATTAAAAACAAAAATGGAAATAATTTTAACCAATTATATACCTACAAATAAGTAAAAGAATGATACAACACTTTATGGGTTGGAGATAAAATTTATTTTCTCCTAATATTTAGGATTTTATATCTAGAGGATGTCTTAAAAGTGATGCCACATAGGAAACATCCACATTCACCATTGGAGAAGCTCTAAGGATACTCTTATTTGGACGTATACTCAGGCTGGTAAGTTCTCCACAAAATCTTGTTATAAGATCTTCTTGGATTCTATGCCTAATTCTTCGGCGTCTAGTGCTTATCCCTGGAAAAAATCATGGTCTAAAAATCACGTTTTGCCAAAGATTTTGATATTTATATGGAAACTCTTACACAATGGGCTGGCGGTGAAAGGAAACTTTAAAAAAATCAATAATTCCATCGATGTCTCATGCACTTTCTGCAAGCATGAGGAGGAAACAGTGGTGCATCTCTTCTTCAATTGCCTTGGGCAAAGACTGTTTTTCTTAATGCTCAACATGTTATCTCCTTCGATGATGTGGTTACGAATCCAGGGGACGTTATTATTAATTGGCTAGAGAACAACATGAATGATGATTTCACGTCTGGGGTTTGTATTCTTTGGAATATCTGGAAGATGAGAAATAATATGGTTTTCTCAAATGTTTCTTTCTCAACAGGCCAGATATTAAAAGTAGCTTCCGATGATATAAATTTGTGTACCCAAGCAAATTCGGCAAATAGTCAGCCTCAATTTTCTCAAGATACATGACCTTCTCAATGGATTCCTCCTGAACCTGATTTCATAAAAGTTAATGTTGATGCTGCTTTCATTCCAAATAAAGTGGCAGTTGGTGATGTTGCTCAAGATAGTGCGCGGGTTTACTGTGGATGTGCTACAACCAATTTTGATGCAACTTCGCTTTTAATGGCAGAAACTAATGCGGTGCTGTTGGGTATTAATATGTCTCGAAGACGCAACTTCTCCAAGATTATAATTAAAGGTGATGCTTCAAATGTGACCAAAGCAATCTTAGGAGATGTTCAAGATATTCCTTGGAGTATTAGAGCATCAGTAATGAAAATTAAGGAACTTGTAGGATATTTTCAAAGATTAGGTTTGTCTCAGTCCCAAAATGTGTAAACTTCATAGCTCATGATCTGCTATGTGTGAAAACTACTCGGGATGGTGGAAATCGAATTCCACTCCTGTTTGTATTTCTTCAAACCTCAACTTTAATGAGGTTATCTAATAAAGTTGTTCTTGGGGTTCTTTGGAACTAGGGGTGAGCATGGGCCGGTATGGACCGGTTTTCACCCCATCCGCATCCAATCCAATACATCACGGATTTTAAATTTGGCATCCACATCCAATCCACATCCAATGGATACACGGATGGACGGATTGGATACGGATAATCCAATGGATTTGTTTTAGTTAAAATTTATAAGCCAACACAAATTACTCCTCATAGAACCTACATATCCTATATATGTATAGGAAGATAAAAATTCCATGTACAACACCCCAAGCAAACACCTTAAGAATTCTTAAATGATCCATAGTATTTTTTAGAACCATATAAATGCACTTAATTTAACGGATATGGATGTCCAACGGATTTTCAAAGTTGCATCCGGGCCCAATCCGTAATCCGTTGGATTTCAAAAATTCCATCCGCATCCAACCCATTAACGAACGGTCCGGGCATCCATCCGCAAATGAACGGTTGGTCCCGGTTAAATCCACGGATTACGGGTCAAATGCTTACCCCTATTTGGAACCCCTTGCTCCTTCAAAAAAAAAAATTAGCTGGGCCTTAGGCTAAGGCCCAAAAAAATAATATTCTTATTGTCAGGCCCAAGATTAATTTTAGTTTCCATGACACTCATAATTATATGAAAATTGTGAAAAATGTCCGCATAACGAGGTTATGCGTCCTAATTTTTCATGGGTATAATTGGAAACTCAACTTGGATATAACATATCTCAAAAACCGCGCCTTGGAATTTTAGAAATTTTATATCGTTGGAATCTTTTAAAGAGAGCTACACAACGAGTAAAAACAACAATATCAAATTTTTGTTTTTCACGAAAATATCAGAGGTGATCTTCATTTTAGGCAAAATTTTCGAAAATTTGATACATAACCTTCATTATGCAACCACCAAAAACGATGCATAACACATTATGCAGAAGCAACAAAAGATGCATAAAACGTTATGCAACCATATTTTAGTTCATGCATTTAGTAATTTAGTTATGCAACCACTAAAACGATATATACGCCTAAAAAAATAACATCACAAAAAAAAGACGTATAACGAATTATGCAATAATTTTATCAACTACATAAAAAGTTATGTATCTATTGTTTTGGTTAATTTCTGTTCCTACAAAAAAAGTTGATGCATAGTGCGTTATGCAGCCATTTTTTTGGATGCATATCAAGTTATGCATCAATTTTTTTTATTTTAGGTGCGTGACAAGTTATGCATTTTTTTCTGTTGGTTTTAATACTAACAAAAACGTTGTTGCATAATGTGTTATGCAGCCATTTTTTGGACTACAAAACAAGTTATGCAACCACTTTTGTAGATGCATAACAAAAATATTCATCCATTATGACCAATACCAACACAATCCAGTGCCACCATTTGTTGCTCAGTTTACCCTTTCTCCACTAATACATCTGAACCAAACCCATGACAATCAACAACCACAGAGTGCACTCTTCACCGAATCTCTCGAAACTGCAACAAGCTTGAATCATTTCCATGTACTGAATCGAGCTCCATTCAACCATAATGGCAACAACACATTTTTTCCCCCTTCTTTCTCAGCTCAAACCCAGCGGCAAAACCACCAGTTCCATCTCAGCTTCAGCCATTACCTGCAATCGTCATCAATAACTCACTTTCATCTCCTAAACTCAGTTGCAAATTGAAATCAACAACACCATTAATTCATAGCAACAACCGCAACTCCACAACACTACCCCATCATCTCTTTTAATCAATAGCAGATTCATCCTCTCCATATTCTCATCAAATTCAAACACCAATCCAAACTTTTCCATGTTCTCACACCTCTCACATACCCAAAATTTTCCATGTTCTTACTTGACATCTTTGTTCGACATTTGCACTCTCTATAAAATCCTAACAAATTATATTACTCAAGCACTGTATACTGATTGTGATTGGCAACATATATGATTATTTTGTGACAGTATATGGAAAACATCTTATTAATCTTATTGCTCCAATTAATCACCTCTACAACTCTAAGTCCGGCCAGAATCCAAGAAAAGCAATCAGGATGTGCTCCATTGAGTTTGTGAGAAAACCATCCATGTTGACCACCTGCACTAGTTACCTTCTGAATGAATCATATAAAGAAACCACTAAGCACATGAGAGCAATGTAAATCAAACAAATTCTGGTTTAATTTTGCTACCCCAAAGGCAAAAAATACTAAGAATATAAGGAGGCAGCTGATGGAACCAAATTTCATAAAGCCTAAAGACTTGAGCTTTACAAGTATTCATTCACATTATGTTTGAGACTAAAATTAGATAATGAGGTACAAGGAAGAACCCAAACAATTCATATGAGAATCACTACATAGAAGCTTTCTTGTGAGAATCGTTATTATCCAATTGATCACGTGGATGTAAATCAGGCCATGACAGTACCTTTTTTCAATATAATTTAGCTAGGGCATGAATTTTATTAATATCGTAAGAAAAAAGAAAACCCAAAAATCATAGAAAAATGCGGAGAATAGGTAAGAAAAAAAAACTTACACTCTGATTCCACTGGATTCTCATCAATCCCACTTCAAATCTAACATAATTTCGCACAAACCCTATTTACCAAATCATAATTCCTGAATCAAGCAAATTCTTTTTTTTTATACAGTGTATCTATTACTCATCGGGAATTCACAGTTGGGAGGAAGAAGAACAGGAATAGAATAAGTAGTTCCATGTGAGAAATTCTTTTTTTAGAAGAAGAAAAAGTCCTGAACATAATTTTATAAATTCTGGGTTTGTAAGAAATTTACTTATAGAAAATGATTGCGCGCCTGAGTTTTCCTTGGCGTGGTTTCACAGTGGAAAAAATCTAAAAAAATGGGTTTGTCTGTAGTTTTCACATAAAACAAATTGTATAAGAAGATAATTCTTAACCCTATCGACTTATTCTCCGCCGCTGTGCTACTCTCTCCTCTTTCCCATCTCTTTCTCCCATTCATTCTTAACCTTGTTGTGGTAATCTCAGTAAGTATAATAATTCGATGTTCCTCCACGAGACAGAAAAACGTCTCATTTAGATTTGTTCTTCTCTTTTGACGAACAAAATATAAATAAATTCAAATTCACTACACGAAATCCTGGATTTTGTAACAACCAGATTTCCAATGATTTTGTTTTATCCAACGTCAATCCGACGTTATAGACATTCTAACGTCAAAATACAGTTAAATAAATTAGGATCAGTTACAATATACACCTAACTTTATGTAGAAATACTATCATACCCTTCAATAATTGCTTCTCTTTACTTTTTATCCTTAATAATTGTTTCCCTTTACTTTTTTACCCTTAATAATTACTATACTCACCCGAGATTTACTGTAGCCTAAGTTTGTAAAGACCCTCAAGCTCGTGAACGCTATTAGACCGGTCAAGAGACGATCAAGAGATGATTTTGTCGTTAAGGAATCGATTAGAAAATATAGATTTAAATTAATAGAAATTAATCTATAAACGATCTAGATACGAAACTAGTACCCATTGGATAGATCTCGAAAAGTTATGCAAAATGGACTACTCAAACGTGTCATTCAGACATCGGAGAAAGAAAATATATGTTATTTTAGGTTAAGGGTAAATTGGTCATTTCACAGTAAAGTGTTATCAAGGCAACCGACTTTTATTTTCAGGGCACCCTCTATGGATAACTCAAAAGCAAATCGATAAGTTCGAGGATTTTCTATTTCTCTTTCATTCTCATTCTCTTTTCTTTTCTTCTCTTTTCTTCTTCTTCTCTGTTTCTCCTCTTCTCCTCTCTGTCGATCTCAATCTCAGAGATTTGAGGCCTTTTGTGTGAGAGTTTCTTAGAAAGCTTTTTAACTTGTTTGATTGGAGTCGAAGGTGGTGGTGTTATGGTTGATTTGAATACAGGAGGATGATGATAAGGTTGCTGCTGTTGATCGAAGTTAGGGTTTATAGTTTTGATTAATGGTTTGAAGACATAGAAGACGAAGAGTAGAGTTGCAGGTAGATGAAGAAGCAATCCGTTGAGGTTTAATTTCTGTCTGAAGTTGTTTTGCAGATGATCAAAGAATTAGGGTTTCTTAATAAGTTCAGAGAAGATGAAATTGATAATTTAGAAAGGGGATTTGAGATGGGTATTAATCAATTGAATGAATTAAAGTTAAGGATGAGTAGTACTTCGAGATCAAAGAATGATTAGGTTTTTTGTTCTTCCCCAAAACAGAAATTAGGTCTTCGGTGGAATTGATTCGGCGTATTAGCAATTCAAAGGATGCTTAAGTTTGTGTAAGCTTCTAATTATTATAATTTTAAGATTTTATATTGGATTGTGTAAATCAGTGAGATTAAGTAATTATGAATAAGATGATGATATAAGCCTTATGAAAGAAATGGATGAACTGATGTTGTTGAGGTATTGGGAGATGATAGGGGAAAAGAGATTGAGTTTGCAGTGGAGTTGTTCAAATGGTAATGGAGTTGAACTGAACTTGGAGGTAATGGAATTGAACTGGTGGTGTTGTGGATTGAAGACATAATATGAAGGGGAGGTTGTTTTGAATGAATTGAGTTTAGATGAATGTTAGGTTTATTGCAGGTGGTGATGAAGTTGTCTGTGTACTGATATTGCAAGTGCTGTGGATAGAAATTATGGAGAATGAAATGAGTTAGAATGAATGGGATTACAATGACGATATGAATGTACAGGGGGTGGTTATGTATGATGAATGTTATTGTTAATGCAGCGGTGTATTGATGTTGAAGTTAGCGGAACTGGTGGTGGCTGAAGCTGACAAATGTTATATGAGCTGAACTCGGCTTTAGTGAACTGATGTAGATGTGTTGTTTGAGTTGGGGATATTAGTTGTATTTGCTGGTACTAATGGAATGGAATGAAGTTGAAGTTATGATGCAGTTTGTATTGGGTTACAGAGAACTGTAATGAGTTATAGGGTTTGTAGTGGAACTGAATTGAGATGTTTAAGCAGAAATTGATTGTTATGTTTTAGCAGTGGCCTCAGTGGAAGCTTATAACTGCATTTGCAGGTAAAGCTAAGTTTGTAGTTGAAGTTAAATCATAAAGTTTAATTGAAATGTATATGTTTCCTTGTTATAATGAGGACTGTAGCTTTAATTTGATTGGAGTTGAAATGATAAGAAGAAGGTTATGTTGTAGGAATTTAAGTTGTAATAGCTTAGGTATTGTGTTGTTTTGTCATCCCAGTCAGACATTTATAACCTTAGCTGACTCAGTTAATCTGACTGAGTTGAGTTAGCCTTGTTAACCTGAGTCGAATCAGCTTGACTCACTGAGTCACTAGACCTGAGTCATTGACCAGTTGACCCTTGACCGAGACTTGGACTTTGACTTAGATGTTGACTGATAGTTGACTCCTTCTGACCAGATGTTGCCCGTTAGTGACAGTCAGTTGACCGATTAGACCATGCCTTAGATTAATGGGCCGGATTAGTGGACTTGGGCTTAAGGTTAGTTTTCCTATTTTGAGGATTTGGACCTCTTATGGTCCGAATTAGCCTTTGGTTCTTTCTACAAGTTGTAGATATTCATGAGACTTAGCTAATGGATTATAAAACCAATCTAATTGAATTAGTAAACCTTAGATAGGTTAAAGATAGATAATGAAATGGTGTAGAACCATAAATGGGATTATAACCAATAGATAGTTCACTTAGCTTGTAACTGGAACTTGTACGAATTATGTAATGAGCCTTGCTTGAGCCATTTTGGCTAGTTTCTTAGAGATCTTGTGTCATTAACAGTTAGTCTATATTAACAACGATCGATTCAAAGGATGAACCAGTGGATCGTGGATCTCGAGGTAGGCGTGGCTTGTTATCAAAAGAGGTGGGAATTTACATTTAGCTCTTTTGTGATTATTGTTGTTTTCTTTTACAAAAGTTTGTGCTTAACAAATTCATGAATTGTCTGATTGTGTATTCCATGCATTGTTTTATTTAAAATTTTGAAAGTACTATTGTTTCTTTTAATCTTTCCATTCTTGGAAAGGAATTGTAATGCTTTGTTTGTCTTTATGAATGTTTGGGAAATAAGAATTTCCATTTGAATGCTTGGGAAATAAGAATTCCCATCTGTGGTATATAGGATACTGCTCCTTCATTTATACCGACTTTCTTTCGAGCTTTTATGCACATGGCTAGGGCGATACACCACAATATTATTATTAGGTGCTGGAATTTGGCATTGAATATTATACATTGTTTGACGAAGGAGTTAGTTCTATATACATGATTGTTTATCTCTGTAAATTGGTTATCTTTAGTGTTTTGGGAAAACATGAATTGTTTTCCAAATCATTCTGATGATTACTTGAAAGTTAAATGTTATTTCCACTGGGCACCCCTTTTAGGGATGTAGTGCTCACCCATTCCCACTTTCAGTTTCAGAGACAGATCAGAGTTGCGCAGCGGAAGCTTCGAGGAGTTGAGTATGTTAGTTGGTTAACTTCGGCGATGTTTATGATGTTGTATATTGTATTTGTAAACCAAATGTCTATTGTATATGTATCATTTGACATGAGTTCTTGTATATACACATTTCAGATCGGGGCTAGTTTTTGGGTTAAGTTTTTGTAGAAAATTTCTTAAGGGAATGTTTAAGTAAATGATTTAGATCTTTAGTACCTCTATATTTAGTTAATATCTTGGATTGGTCAGCTGCTAGATTTGGGGGCGCTACAAAGTTAAACCCCAGTCTCCAAACAATTGTCTATCATTATCTTAACGTTTTTGGATGTCGATAACCCTTAATTTTGATTATCAAAATCAGAAAAACAAAACCAAAATTCAGAAAAACAAAACCAAAATCAGTTTTGCATTTGACTCGAGTCACTTGACCAAATACAAGAATTAGAAACTACAAAATAAGAAATAACTCAAGAATTTTTGACATCTCAAAGATCTAAAATCTTTCATCTCTCCTGAAACTCTTTTATCTTCTCGAACATAACTCCCTAACGAACTCTTCTCTATCAACTTCTACCATTAACACACCCGGAGAACAAACTCCCATACCCTGAATTTATGCTCATATTCCTGAAAATGAAGCTAAATCATGCAATTCAAGATGATGAGGATGATTCACTAAATCAGTTCATGCAATCGAAGATTATGAATATCTATTTAACCAAAAATTCAAGCGATGCTGATGAAGATTATGGTTTAAATTTGATTCTGATGATTATATAATTCGTGGGGTCTCTACTTTTTGACGAGTTAAGTGATTCTAACTGTCTTCTTTTTCAATTAATAGATAGTTTTCTTCTTGAATTGATTGATATGTTAATATAAAATTCGGCTTTTCATAAATTGGGGTTTTTCTTTCTTATCAGTTCTCAAATTTCTTTATTATCATGTTTTTGTTGTGGGTATGGGGTTTTGGTTATTGGTGGTGGCCCTGATCGGTGTTGTTGGTGGTGAGTGGTGCCGGATCTTCAAAGTGTTATATAGTTATTAAGGCATAGAAGACCACATGGTGATGGTGTTTTGGTTCTGTAGAACTTCCATACTTGTTACTTCATTTCTTACTAACATAAGTTTGTTGTTGTGGTATCTTAATTCAATTTTGGAGTAAATTATTATAGGTGAAGCATCCAATTTCAATTTTGTTTGGTGTTGAAGTTGCAATTAGATTGGTGGTCATCTGTTTGGTTTGTACATTCTGAGTGAATTCCATCCTTGGATTTTGAGTTAGTTCGCAATATGGTGACTGGTTGTTTCACTTGGTCAAATGAGTAACTCTAGAAGAATGTTCTAGTATAGAGATTTGTCACAAAAAGTTACACATGTAAATTGATAAATGTTTGTTGTTGCAGGGAAAGTGCAAGAACGTTAGCTGATGAACACATGAAGTGTGTCTTCACTGTAGAAGCATTAGATAAAAATTGGAAGGGTTGGAGATGTTAATCCATCAGACATAGGTCTTACAAGGAGAATTCAAGATCCTAATGATATGCAACATATGGTAATTCTTTGTTCTCATTTTAACTTCATATTCTTAACTTATGCCAACTCTCCCGGGTTACTTATTTGGTAGAGTTAAGATTGTTGAATAGCTCAATTCTGTAAGGACGTTTTCATTTTTATTATGCGTGAGTTTGCAAGTTCATGAAAACAAGCCATGTGACTTGGGAACTAGTTTTGAATCACCAACAGAAATTAGCTTATCTTTTTCTTTGCACTATGCACTTCACATCATTTTATTACACTACAAGAAAATTCGCTTTTAGTGGTAAAATATTGTGTCATGAAAACCAATTTGTTTGTTGCAAAAAGAATTCAGCGGCGCAAAAAAATTCATCACCTATAGTGAGTCGTTGAAAGTGTTCTGTGACGTCCTTAAGAAATCGTCACCGATTTTTTTAATTACCGACATAAATCTTTTTTCCACCAAAACTCTTTTTTCATGAGCAAATCAAATTGACACTGTTCACTTTTTTTGTGATGAAGAATTTTGTCATTCTAGGTGTTTTTGGTGAGGAAAATATTTTATCACTTAAATTAGTTTTATCCACGAAATTTGTTCGTCTCAAATGTACTTATGGTGAAGAAACAAGATCATCATCACATAAATATTTTTAACTGCGAAATTTGTTCGGTACAAAATATACTTATAATAAAGAAACAAATTCGTCACCTAAATAGTTTTAGACACTAAATTTGTTCATCTCAAAAAAAGTAATAATTTAGCAGCGAAATAATTTTCGTCTCAAAATAAAAAATCAATAACAAAATTCAGCCATCTCTAAAAGTATTTCTAATGACCAATTACAATTGTCTCTGTATGGTCATTTTAATAACGAATATCATTATCTCCAAAATAATTTACCTGCAAATATACCCGTCTCCGAAATAATTTTTCCAATACTGCTCACTGTAACTATGCCAAACTCGTCACCAAATTTTCTTTAGTGACTAGCCAATATCACCACCAATGATTCCAACAAGATTTATTACACAAAAAATAAATATAAACAAATAATATTAGTTGGATAAAACATAATTGGATAAAACAAAATTCACCAATAAAATATATTGTTTAAACAAGATCCAAACAAAAAAAGCTGATAAATAAACTCCACCAATGCTACCAGTTGAATAAAAATACTATACTAAAACATTGATGCAACTTGTGGTGCAGCATTCAACGTTCAGTTCCATTAGCTGTAATGTTGTTTAGCCCGAGAGTACGTATCAACATATTCTGCATGTTTCTTATGACCTTTTCGCTATCATCTAATAACTTTCTGATAACCTCATTCTGGGAACATATTTTTTCATCCTGAGCTTGAATTCTATCATCCTGCGCTTGAACCATCGCATGGATTCCTTCATTGTCAGAAACATTGGTCGCAGAACGACGTCGTCTTTGCATATTCTTTAAAACTTGAGCACATACTTCTGCCTCAATTGGTGGTGTAGCTCCCGCTTCACTTCCTTTCCGCATTATCACATTCATCGTGTCCTATATAGAGATGCATAATAGAAAAAATAATTATCAAGTACACCAGAATGTGAAACCAGTAGTCATTGTCCAACCTTATTTCATGAGGTATCAAACACTGATCACGAAAAACTTTGCCGCTCTATCTCTTAAAAAAAATCATAACCCACCATCAAGATATTCATGCAGTAAAAATTGCCTGGTTCATCCCACCTTGACGACCACCTGTAACTTTACCATTCCCATTCTGCTCCACTGGATGGTAGTCTTCGCCACATCCTCCAGATAGACCACGTCGTGCTGAATAGTCGCCAAGGTTTCCAAAATCACTTCTTGGGTATCCTCATCCGCCACTGAAATTTCCACGACCACCTCCGAAATCATTATTTCTGAAACCACCCCTTCCACTGAAATTTCCACGGCCTCTGCCACCAACTGCAATAACAAGAAGTAGTGGTATTAGTTGAATACTACAATGTAAGAGTTTTTCACAAAAGCTAACCCCACGTTCATAGACAAAAAACACTACTGAATTAGTTCACCTGCCTCTTGTTGTGGTTCTCTTTTCCTCAATATAAACTTGGCGGATCGCAATAGTGACCGTCCCAGCCTGAATATACAGAATAATCAGTTCTTGAATAACAACGAAGATATGTGTTTAACGTGAAAATTAAACAATGAATAAAAAATGAAGACATGTGTTTAAGGTGAAAATTAAACATAATCCAAGCACAAGTGCTTTTGTTTGTTTCCACCTATAGCTACAGTACATGGAACATTTAATAGTAGCATAATCCTGTATATGCGCCTCAAGAAGACAAAATTGATAAGTAAATGTTTTCAATTGTTATAACTGGCCCAAGGATCTTGAGACCAACTTATTGTTGATTTGTTATTTGTGGACAACCAACCATGGCTTGCCAAATCAACAATCAGATTTACACCAAAAGGAAAATGAAGAAAGCAAAGGTGCATTCCTGCAAGAAAAAGTTCACCAAACCTCACTCTTTCCCTATCAAATAAGATCATTTTAAGAATTTCTTTTGAGATTTTATCATACAAAAACCAACTAAGAAAAGAAAGTCATCTCCTTTGTTGACCTAAAAGATGTACAGTCATGATGTACTTTTTTAAGGCAATCTAACGTATACAACATAAAAGTGGACCAGGAGCAATCATATGTACAAAGAGAGTTAGTTCCACGAACTTATATAGCTGTACCAGTTAATTGACTAGTGAAAAAAGATAAGTATTGTTATTCCAGATTAGGAATCAGAGGCAAAATACAGTAACCATCCAAAGCAGATAACAGTTTGGGATCCCACTCTAATTTACAGTCCTCAAGTGCATGTTCATAAAAAATAATTGGTTCCCATGATTTAGTTTCATTGGTGAAACTGATGTTCAACAAACACAAAGAAAACAGTCATCTTCGATGAAAGTAATGAAGTTTCGTAGAGTTCATACCTTCAATGCATTTTGCATGGAACTCAATTGTTCAAATTCGACAAAGCCAAAGAAGAATCCCTGATGCAAACAGATCAGGTATGAGTTAAATTTGATCAAAGAAACTAATAATTTTACATCAAATGGGAAGCATGAACAAAACAACCCTTGTTACTTCTGAAATAATTAAGAGGAAATCAATTTGTTGTTCAACTTAGTTTTCAGACTCCAAGTAACAGAAAGAACTTTCAAACACTACTGCTTGTAATTAGAGAAGGAAGGCGCCAAGTAAGCTACCAAATCGACCTACCGACACATATACAAGGTGATATGAGTTATTGAACGAAAAAAACTTAAATACTCAAATTTTTTGAGTGTTGCATAGTTAACCTAGCTAAAAAAGTTATACATTGCATACCTAAATTATGTTTTGTGATTGTTGCCGACTTAAAAGTGCTTAATGCTACTTTTAACTATTTAAGTAAGAACGTTACCAACTCAATTAAATAACAATAAGCTGTCACACAGAAATGTGAAGTTAATCAAGATCCATACCGAAGTCTAAAAATATTTTGTTAGCTGGCACAGAAATCTGAAGGAACTACAACAAAGACCCATTTATTAGTTTTCCATAAACGACAAAAGATTTGGTTAATAATTTTTTTTCAAACAACCTGTGTGTGGACAACTGATCGGTGCCTAATAATGCATATTCATAAATCATTTTTTTGTCCTTTATCACATCCCAAGTGGTTATAATATCTCATTTTATATCAAATCTTGTATTCTGCGCATTTGTTCATTAGAGGGTAATTTTGTCGGAATAATCTCATTTTGTTTGGTGTTCTAGGTGGTTGGGTAAATGGTGAGAAAGAAAGCAGTGGGTTGATACAAAGGGAAAGATCGGAAGGCATGTGACCATAAGGGTTAAAGTGGAGGACAATTGACTTTGCCAAAGCTTATACGTCAAGATGGTCATTCCATGAAACATTTTTGACATATGGGAAGCAAAGATATAATACAAGTCATAACTATCATCTCTCATACACCTGAACTTGGTATTAATGCCTCACACCCTAGTGCACCCTCGAATACTCTTCACCAAATTCCAAGATCAGAAACATTTTCTTTTCCACTCTCTTACACTACCGATAATGTTCAACTTCTCTCCAAAACCCATACCCCCACTGACCATCAACTTTTCTTTCTCTCCCAATTTAATCTCTCTCCCTATAATAACTGATACCGCCACCCTACAATTGTTTCTGTCACTTTCATCAATCCATCTTTGATTCACAGTTTTCATCTCCTTCATCATAGTAACCTAATAGGTAGGGTGGCTTTATTTGAGCACAAGAGATAGTGATGGGTTGTCGCTGCAGACACCATCATATTTGTAACAAGAGCAGACAATTGAAGACATGGCTTTCTCAATCAGTCATGGTGAGTTGTATTTAGATAGTGGTGTAGTACCAATTTGTATTTTATTGTTTGATGGGATTGATTAGAATTTGGGGAAAATTGGTATAAAGAGGGGAGGATGTTGTATTTGGAGGGGTTAATCCGGATTAGCCGGTGCAGGCAAGTAGTAGTATTTAGGTTTATTTTCCAGTTCTTATAATGTTCTAATTTTCTAATTGGGGCTGAGATGAAGCCTAAGGTTAATTGGATATTTCTTGTTTGTTGATTGTTCTTGCAAATGGGTTTAATTGCTATACATGATTTCTGAATTTCTCTATGGGTTATAGTATTCTACTTTCACCATGTATGTCATGCATCCATGGTAGTTAGATTCATCTTATACTTTGTTCAAGCATGTTCTCCAATGATTTAGTTCAATCTGTGAATAGTTGTGCCTCAAAATGGACAATTAATAATAGGGGTTGACACGAGTTTGATGCTGAAATTAGAATCATACATATATATCCTTGTATTATCACGATCAATCATTGAGAGAAGTTGGGGATAACTGGCTCTAGCTTTGCTTTAGGAAAGAAAAGAAGAACAATTTGCTTAACTAAGATATTTTAGTAAACAATATGGTGGATTCAAGGCCCTAATATTTCTGTTCTTTGAGTTCATTTTGATCTTATTTGGTTAGCATAATCATTCATAACCTTTGTCGTATCGATACAACAAACTCCCTGTTGTTATTTCTTGTTCAAATAAGTATCGAAAGACCTTAGAATCACTCTACATCGCCCTTACTCATGCACCTGAATATGAACCTGTTTTAGAAACAAATGAATGGACTGGAAATACTATGCTTTTTTATGGGATACACTATTCATGTTACGATGATGATGATGATGATGATAATTTAATGTTAGAAGAGCATGTTTTTTCTGAAAATGTTCTTATAGAATCTTCTGTTTCTGAGATATTAGACTCTGTGGCTGCTTCTTCTAATTCTCTTATTCGTAATAATGAAACTTTGGATGGTGATGATTTTGAATTGGGCCTTGTTAATTTGTTCAATGAACATGAGCATGATGTTGTACTTGTTTCTGACTTAGGGAGAGTCGAATCGTGTAATGATACCGATGAAAATAACTTAGACAGATCTGATTCCCTTCTTAAGTCACAACATGATTGTCTTAATGTTAGCCGAGAGGTTTCCAAACCCACTTTGTGGACAGCTCCAAGCTTTGGATTAGATCTGTGTGCTTCTCAAGTCCTTTTGGACCATTTTGCAGCTAAATTAGTATCTCTGAAGAGCCACATTTGGAATGCATTGATATGTCTGTGCCTGTCCCTAACATAGTTCACTTTGAATTAGATCTTGTGCACGATGAACCTCTGAAATTGTTAGATTTTGTGCCCAAAAATATATTTGTTGAAAAATCTAGGTTTGGGGGTAGCTTGGTCACTTTGAGTGTCTCACTGGATGTTCTCTGTTGTTGTATATGTATGATTAGACTGTTGATGTTTCTGCACATCATCTTTTGGGTTGATCCTGAACTCTTTAGGTTGTATATATATGGTGACCTTTTCTTGTATATAATCCAGTAGGTAATGATATTTTCTAGCTTTTTCGTGTATGTATATTGTGCTAATCCAATGTGATATCAACTGATTTCTGTTGGATTCTAGCCGTGAATAATGGAGTTCAGTTCTTTCTTCCTTCGAATATGGTAATCTCCTTCCTTTTCTCTACTCAACATTGTTCTAATGGTATGTCGTAGTTATAATTCTAATCATTTTTAGAAACATTGAGGACAATATTTAGTTTAGGTGTGGGGGTGAAAGGTAGATACCATATGTTTGTCACTGTGCTATAATTTTAACTGAACTCTGCCAAAAAAAAATGAAAAATGAAAAATAGAGCTCATTTACCTTGATCTGTGATACCTGTGCATGATATAAATCTTGGGATTCTTAGTCTAGATGATAAGGCACCCCTGATTCTAGCACAATTCACATGTTGATAAGAAATTTGCACATGCACGATCTACCAATGCATATATGGCCTCGGGCAGGTGTTTTATTGGTTAAGTATGCTGCCAATCATCTAGAATACTGAATGCGACTTGACTATCTTTTTCTTTGGTTGGCTGGGATAGAAGGTGGAGGATACGTTAAGAAAAGCAACTATTGAATTTGACCGGGTGCGTCGAAAAGGGCTGCCTCTTGCTAAAAGTGTCATGTAATGTATTTTTGAGCTTTTGAGTAAAGTTGTGTCATGTTGTGTTTGTATCTCTTGTTATTGCAAAGTCAGATGAAAATTCAGTTGAAAAAATCAGTTATAAGAAAAGAAAAGAAAATTCAGTATATATATATAAAAAAAAGAAAAAAAAGAAAGAAAGAGTACTCATTGTTTGTTATTGTGTTCTATTTCAGTGAAAATGTTAAAGTGTCTCTCTTGCTTCAAATGAGAGTAACCAATGTAAATATTGCAGTCAATGTCTTTGTTCTGTTATGTGTTGTAAATAAGTCGTGTAATAAAGCAATGGAGGGTGTAGCCATCGATGTACAACGCGGGTAAGCTGAAATATCACCAACTCATCAGGTGAACATTCACAATTCTCGTAAAGCCGGACAGCTAGCTTGGCTTTGAATTCAGTTCTTAGCCTAAAAACTATCTCTTAGCGATTGACAGTCATAACTTCTGGTCATTCTATAAACATGTGTAGATACACTTTACACTCTTATCAAATGTATTTAGTTGTTTCAGTGCTAGAATTGTTCCTTTGAAAGCTAGATTGACATATCCATTTGTTGTGAGCTAAAACTGAATTGCACAGGTCACATTTCATGGAATCTGATCTTATATTTTGTCCTAAGAACTTTTTGGGTATTTTTTGTCATGCGACAGTGGCGTAGGTAGAGTTTTCTTTTGGTTTTATGTTTTACTCGAGGTCGAGCAACAACCCACTTTATATTAGATGAAGTAGAAACTCCGAAAAAGGATCAAAGAATAGCTAAGATTTGTTTATTCGTTGAGACAATTGATCAAACAATTAACTTACTGACTACTAAACAAAACAAAGTACATAAATGTAGCTTGTTCAGAGATACAAATTGATCAAACACTTTAACAAAATTCGAGAAAAATAACTTTAGGTTCAGTAAAAATAATTCATCAAACAATTTCGGAAATTATTGAAAGTTGATTGAAACAACTTTTGGGTTCAATAGCACAAATAATCAAACACTTAACCTACAAAAATGCATAAAAAAGAGTATACTTATAGAGATTGAGCATTGCCGTGAATAATTGAGATTTTAACTTGGGTAAAGGAATACAATCAAACAACAGTATACAAATCGAACTCAAAGTCGCAGAACAAACCTTAAGTTAAAATTCTGAAAATCCTTGAACTTACAATAACCAAAGCATAGAATCATCCTGGAGAACAAAGAATTACAAAATTAGGGCTTTGCATATATGATTTAACATATGAAATTGAAGAGTGATGTGAGATCTATAGAGAAATTACCTTCAATAGGTATCTTGTGAGCAAAACTTGAGAACTTTGGGACTGTATTTATAAGAGAGAAAATGGAAGATCAAGCGGGAAAAAATCCCGCCCAGCATTTTTTCCTTTTGATTTAAATGGCGCCAAAAAGAATTGAAGATTAACCAAAATCGAAATGGTTTCTTAGCTAGTTTTTCTCTGGTTTTGAGATAAAATTAGGGTTTTTCTGTTTATCCATATCTTCTTTCCAAATAAGTAAATATTCTTCTCGTCATAAATC
This sequence comes from Papaver armeniacum, assembly GCA_023531295.1. Lineage (NCBI taxonomy): Eukaryota > Viridiplantae > Streptophyta > Magnoliopsida > Ranunculales > Papaveraceae > Papaver > Papaver armeniacum. The sequence continues at coordinate 31,552 of JAJJWW010000750.1, read as the reverse complement.
GAAAACTTCCATGCAAGATAATTGTTAACAAAGGAAAATTTTCACCATTTGATCTGCTCCTCTGCCCACGAATCAACCATTCATTCCTCGAAAAAATATACTTAAAATCTTTGAAGAAAAAAAATCAGCTCAATCAAATCCTGATTTCTAGTCAAATCCCTTCTACAATTATCTTTGTATTTTAGGTAATCCATAACCAAAAAGAGAATTTTTTTCTGTTTCCGAGGGACGGAAAAACGGAGAAGAATTCTCTGGAGATTTCGATGGAAAAAAGGAGATCTCTCCCAGCATATATTAGAGAATGATACATCATGTAGCGAAGTGTAATATAACAATATCACTCTTTAGTTATGAGCCGTTCAAACATACAAGTAAACCTTTTCGATCGTTTACCAAACTTGGTGTATCGAAAATCTAGTATAGCGAAATTATATCATAGTAAAGGAAATATTTATGCATCACGATGTACCAAATTAAGATACAACATTATGCCAAATCCAATAGCAACTTGCCAAGTGTTATAAAGAGAAAATCAAAGGTCCTTGTATGTCTTTATTAGCAAATTATTTTGATTTTATTTATATGTCTACTGTAGTAGTAAAAGAACGCGCAATTGGGGGATATTGAAACTAATTGGGGGATATAAATTACTTCCCCCAACCCATGGTGTGTGCTAAGGGGTTATTTTTGGGTATGAAAAATACTAAAGTACCCTTTGGTTAATTAAAAAACATTATGAAAAGACTATAATACCCTTTCTACTAAAACTTAAAATCAACAACCAAATCAATTATCCCCCATTCTTTCAAATCAGTTCCGGCACACTAGGGTTAGGTTTTGAATTTTTTTTTTCTTTCTTCTTCTTCTTCATCGTTCTTAATGCATTCTTCGTCGATTAAAAAAGTTCTTCGTCGATTAACCTACCCAAATCATAGCAATGCCTCCACGAAAGAAACCAAATGCCCAATCGAACTCAAAATCGATTGCTCAACAAAAACAGGAACAAATGATTGCTTTGATTTCTCAAGAGCAACAAGAAGAAGAAGAAGCGAACTCGGACAATCAACCTCTCGCAAACATGGCTTCTGTGAGAAGGTAAGTGATTTTAAACTACTTTATGAGTGTTTAAATCGATTTATAACAATGGGTTTAGGTTAGAATCGCGAACCCTAACTGAAACAGTTGAGTTACAGAGAGTATCGGCACTGAAATATGTATGAATACAATGCCGGAATTTAGTTACGGCATTCAATCTAGGATGAATACAGTGTCGGTATTAAGTTACGGCTTAGATGTTAGCATGAATGCAATGCCTTTTCCAAACCGTGAAACTGAATGTCATGTACCGGCATCAAAATTGGGTTGAATACTATGCCGGTTTTAGGTTACGACATTCACTAATAATAATTCGTGTATTCCGGTATTGGACTGTTTATGGGTAAAAATCGTTTCTGCCGATTTCGGTAAATTCGGTTGGTGAGTGAGAAACCGGTTCAAACCCTAAACAAATGTCTTTGCACGTGAGCACTTTATAGATTCGAGAGATCAATGCATACAAGTCCGGCCTAAACCAAGAAATGGCCGTTCCGGACTTGCTTCGGTCACAAAGTGGAGGAGAAGGGTTGATTTGGGGAGGGAAGCAAAGAAAGGTGTTGAGGCCAGAATAGTGCAGGAGAGTAGTATCTCGACTTGTATCGTAAAGTGAAAGCTTGGGAGCTTGCAAGAGGTGGAAGATTTTGGGAGAGCTTGCAAAGTTGCCTTTACGAGAGTGTAGTATTTTTCTCTGACCGAGACTTGTTGTCTGGTGGAAATAGGTAAGACCTATTTATACAAGTCGAGATTCGAAACGTACCCTGACCTCATGAAGGAAGAGAGTAAAGGGTGAAATAATGGGAGGAGGTGGTAACCGCATGGTGTTAATGGGTGAAAACGTTTTCACCATTATTTCCTCTTTTATTTGACCGCTTTATTCCTTTTCACGCTTTCTTAATGTGAGCGTAGTGTACGCTGCATGCTGTGACAGCCAAACCAAAACCCTAGAAAGCATCCCCAGTTTGTGTTGATGTCTCGAGTGTTGGTTGCATCTTGTGTGCAAGTGGTGCTGCTAGGGACGCATGTGGCATGTGCCAATGGCATGTGCGGAATGCCTTCGTTGTGAGTTGCACCTCGAGCGTAAGTGGTAATGCCAGAGCTGCTAGTGGCGTGTGTGGCATGTGCCAACGGCATGTGCGAAATGCCTTGGTGGTAGGTTGCACGGTTTGCAAGTTAGGCTACCAACGTGTGTGTTTGGCATGTGCCAATGGCATGTGCGGAATGCCTTGGTGGTAGGTTGCACGGTTTGCAAGTTAGGCTACCAGCGTGTGTGTTTGGCATGTGCCAATGGCATGTGCGGAATGCCTTGGTGGTAGGTTGCACGGTTTGCAAGTTAGGCTACCAGCGTGTGTATTTGGCATGTGCCAATGGCATGTACGGCCATGTTGACCTACTTGCAAGTCTTGCAAGCCTAGGCGCTATATTTGGCGTGGGCCAAAGGCATAGCGGCTTGGAAATATGGCCTGCGATACGTGTTGGCATGTGCCAATGGCACGTACGGCCATGTTGACCTAGTTCCAAGTCTTGCAAGCCTAGGGCGCTATATTTGGCGTGGGCCAAAGGCATAGCGGCTTGGAAATATGGCATGCGATGCGTGTTGGCATGTGCCAATGGCACGTACGGCCATGTGGACCTAGTTGCAAGTCTTGCAAGCCTAGGGCGCTATATTTGGCGTGGGCTAAAGGCATAGCGGCTTGGAAATATGGCATGCGATACGTGTTGGCATGTGCCAATGGCACGTACGGCCATGTGGACCTAGTTGCAAGTCTTGCAAGCCTAGGGCGCTATATTTGGCGTGGGCTAAATGCATCGCGGCTTGAAAATATGGCCTGCGATACGTGTTGGCATGTGCCAATGGCACGTACGGCCATGTTGACCTAGTTGCAAGTCTTGCAAGCCTAGGGCGCTATATTTGGCGTGGGCCAAAGGCATAGCGGCTTGGAAATATGGCCTGCGATACGTGTTGGCATGTGCCAATGGCACGTACGGCCATGTTGACCTAGTTGCAAGTCTTGCAAGCCTAGGGCGCTATATTTGGCATGGGCCAAAGGCATAGCGGCTTGGAAATATGGCCTGCGATACGTGTTGGCATGTGCCAATGGCACGTACGACCATGTTGACCTATTTGAAAGTCTTGCAAGCCTAGGGCGCTATATTTGGCGTGGGCCAAAGGCATAGCGGCTTGGAAATATGGCCTGCGAACACATACAGCACCACGACTACACATTAATAACCTTAGATGAAAGACTTTGGAGTTAAGTTTTGTCAATCTTTTCTTAATTTGTTTCAGGCTGATAAGTCTGTTGAACACGAAGAAGAAAGTGAACAAACAAAGTGAAGGTAGTTACATCATTATCTTTTGTGCCTATGTATGGGTTGGATTCATTAATGTCAGTAACTATATGAAACAAAAGATGTAACTTTTACTTATATGTATGAGTGTTTGTCTTAACTATCCATATTACTTACTCCAATGGATTCTTCTAGGTCGTAGATGAGTATGGGAAGTCCAACCACTCTTCTTGCAAGCAATGCACCAAAGAAGTTCCTTCAGAAACACTAAGATTGGGCTTAGTGGAAAGTGATTTAATGGTTGCTGTAATGAAGGTAGTTTTTTTAACTGAGGAGTCTCTTATGTCGCTTTGAATGTATGGAAGAGGTGTATGCAATCACTACAACTTTGCTAATCAGTGGTTTGGTATGCAACATAACAGGTTCAAGTTGCTTTTGGTCATGGAGTTGCACCATATCTTGAGGTCACGGGGCAACCCAAAGAGAGCGTCTCTAGGGCAAATGAATGGATAATGAGGAGACTGCTAGAATACCTAAGACGTATGGCTTGATTATTATTATTATTATTATTATTATTATTATTTTTATAATAAAGTGCATTATAGATCATTATTATTACATGAAACTAGTTGGAAGCCTAACAAGCTAAGCTCCAACGACATACTACTACATTAATTGAACAGGTTGATGTGCTAGTCTACCAAATGGGCCTCATGGGAAACCTTGCCAAGGGGAGCCCGAAACGACGGGAGGGGGCTAGATTGTGTCACAAGGGGGAAATTAACACTACCTTCCATGTTAATTCCTGCAATATTACGCCATTGGGGACTCGAACCTGGGACCTCCTGGAGCGCATTAAACTTTGGGGAACGGGGATGACCAGCTGAGCTAGGGGCCCGTTATTATTATTATTATTATTATTATTATGAAAGGAGCCACAAAGGGCAATTTATTAGAAGAAAAACGAGTTTACATCACATCATTAGGTACATCAATGGGTGGGAGTCGGGCGACGATCTCGTGCCCCAACCCCTTTACGGATTGCTAAGCCTACCCTGTGAAAGAGGGATCCTCCGACTTTGCTGTTAACATCGTAGTTAGCCAAGCAGTTCTTCAATCTTCTCAGAAAAACAACCATGTCTTCACCTAATTCGCCGAGAGTAGTGAAGACCAAGACACTAAAGCCATAGCCATGAGATGTGCATAAGTCTAGATATTTGTTCCGTTTGCGGCTAACTGCAGAAGAGATAGCATGTCCGGGAGTGAAGCTGCGACCTCCTCCACCAGAAAATGGAGATACACCAGTGACGTCGAAGCAAGTGCTCAAGCCATTCTCCCAATTGTACACCAGAATATCCGCAGGCTTGCGCCCGGACGCATTGTCTGTCAAAAAGCCCAAGGAGGCCTCTTTCCTGGCAGCAACCCCAGCTCTAAAACATATATCAAGGATGACATCTCGGACTAAGTCGTGACGGAATTTGAGGCCTACTTCACTCGCACAATGGAGGGCGTGATCTCCATAAATGTCCATGGTACGGTCACAGCAGGGGCATATGCTATCCTCAGGGAATATAGGTATACCAAAGCGGTACTGGGTAATGGCCCTAAACTGCCTGGAACCGATGGATTGGTTTAGCCCTGGGATGGGGATAGCCTTCAGGTAGTCCATAGCATGGTCTGCTTTATTAATCTGCCACAAAATTGCGTCTCTTGTAGATAAAGTGAACTTGGAAGCCACCTCTTTCTTTACGGCATCGAAATACTGAACTGCCAATTGTTTCATAGGCTGTGGGGCAGTGGAAGTAACATCGAATGACGAGGGGGAAAGGCTGCAGGCCTGCAAGAACTTAGTGAGAGCATGTTGATAGCTAGAGCTTGGGGCAGAGATATCGGTGGAGTGCAGAATGGTTCGTTGTAGTTGCTGCGTCTGAATCTGGGAAGCTAGGAAGCAGTAGTGGCTGGTGTCGTGCATCGTATATACTCCGAGACCTCCGTCTTTAATAGGCAGGGTAGTTAACCTTTGTTGAAGAGGACCGAAGCCTGCGCCGTCGCCAGTGACTAGGTGTTGTAAGAATTGAACCAAGTGCTGATCAAAATAAGTTATGGCAGGCTGCAGAACTTGAGGGTCAGATGTGCGAAGGGTGAAGTAGAGCTTCGACACTCCATCGCAATTACGCAACAACAAAAGCTCACATTGAGGATCCTTCAAGGTTTTCACACAGTCCATGAGTTTTACCGTTTTTTCCGCCCTTTGCTGAACCATACGACTGCAATATTGCGTGTCTTGGCTAACCGGTCCCCCTAGAATCTTCACTCCACCTGTGGGACGGCCAATATTGGTTGGAAAAACATCCTTAGCAAGAGACACGGATCTGTAGTTGGCCGAAGATTTCGATCTTCCTTATGTTTAAATGCAGCCCTTTCGCAGCACCTTCTCTTTGTATAATCGAGAGGGCTTTGGATACCTCCATTGTGTCTCCAACGATGGTTCCGTCGTCCAAGTACCACGCATGGAAGTCCAGAGAACATTGTGCGGCAATCATACGAACGAGAGGGTGTAAGACCAAGGCGAAGAGCAAAGGGCCTAACGGATCCCCTTGTTGCACACCCTGGGTAGAGGCTAATATTGCATCATTATAGTACAACCGGGCTGGCTGAGCATAGCAAAATTCAACCCAACGCGATATCTTTGGGGCATCTGTCTCGAACCTCTTGGATGAGCGTCGATCTGTCTACCAAGTTAAACGCATTTGTGAAGTCGATGAGTAACATAGTGAGGTTACTGTGTGTACCCTTAAGTTCAAGCAGCCTGTTCGCGGAGTGTAAGATGCTTTCGCCTCCACAAGGGATGCCGACACCAAATTGATGGTCACCTAGATAGCTGGCCATATCCTTGCAAACAGTGGAAGCCGCCAACTTTGAGCACAGCCGCCGCCAAATGGTACCGATAGCAATTGGACGTAAGCCCCCATCAGGCTTTAGGAGTGGCGTTAATGGGGCGCCGCGATGTACTCTCAAGGGAGGGAGGACATTGACCTGACAGCCACAGGTTAACCACACCTGCCATGGAAGAAAGAAGTTCATCCGAGACCGCAGCAGCTGCCCCACTTAATGCATCCAGGAGGTGCTGTGCTCGAAGTCCGTCCCTTCCGCACGATGTTCCCTTCGGAAAGCTCTGAATGGCACGCAGTAGCGCTTGGCTGTCGACTGAAATTGGTGCAGCGTCAACGATAGATGAAGGAATGACAGGAGGAGAAGCGTAAGGGTGTTTCTGCTGTAGCTCAGCAAGGGTGTCTGCAGAGTCAGGCGCAACACCATTGGAAGAGAGGATGCGAATGGCAGCAGGTGTAGTGACCTTGACTAAGCTTCTTCTTGCAGGCCCGAGCATTAGTTTTCCTAGGTTTCTTAGCGTTTTTCCTACTCGTTGAAGTTCCTTGTTAGATTCCGGATCCGGTGAAGTAAAGCAACACAGCCCGAGGTTCCTTCCATTTGTCCAGGGGCAAGGTTGATGGTGTGTGTCTCGAATTTTCTTCCCGGCACTGCATCGTTCTTCCATTGCATTTTAGGGATATAGAGACGAGCGTACGGATGGGAAGAAGCAAAGTGAATCCATGGGCCTAACTCGATGGATGTGCTATAACCTTGTCAAGTGCAGATTTTAATGTTCTAGAAAAATTTAGTCTGCACTGTGAAGGGATATTGGAAGTTGTTGTAATTTGCTTCCGAAATAGTAAGTTGAGCGTCTCTATAGACAGCCCTGAAAGTTCATCATCAACAACAGACTCTGCACGTTGGTCAGTAGCGACAGGGGTGGGTGAAGTAGGTTTGTCAAGACCAAATATGAGGAAATCTGCTCCTCTGCCATTGAAAGGTCCTTTAAGGATACCACCAGCATGACCTCGACAGGGCCTCTTCCAGGAAAACCACAGGAAGCAAGGGAAACAAAGCCACATGCGTAATTGACGTAATAGTTTTTCCCAGGCTGTATACACACTTACCTCATTGCAGAGTCTGTCTCGGCAGACATCGATGGAAGCTTTAGTCGGTAAGTGTCTGTCTTGTATATGCTTTAGGATCGAAGTTTTGACATATCCTTGGCCTCCTACACCATCTAAATACCCATCGAATTGTTTGAAAGGGCAGTGGCAAAAGGGATCATCGTCATCATCTGAGTCAATGCAGGGTAGAGTAGAGACCGAGGCTGTAGAACACCCTGCGTGGGAAGATGCAGAAGAACCCAAACTTTGGGGAATGGGCAGAACTGCAGATGAAGATTGGAAGGAAGATGCTCGAGTGCTCGGCATATGAAGATAACTGCCCTAACTGTCACCAAACAATGGCGAAATAGGAAGTAAATGGTATCGATCGATGCAGCAGAGTCTCAGGATATGGTAGGTGATGGATACGATCTGCGGGAAGTGTTTATAATAATTGAAAATCAATTCAGGTTTCCAATCGCCTGAATTTTCTCCAGAGCGTCTCTCTCCAGAGTGTTTGTTATTATTATTATTATTATGGCAAAAAAGCGCAAAGTACAATTACAAAGATTTGGCTGGGAGACGCGCAACAAATTGCGCCCCAATGCCTTTCTGAATAATAATACCTAGCCTATGAAAAAGAGAACTGCCTAAGTTGTTGTTGACATCATGGCAAGCCATGCAGTTCTTCAATCGCTTCAAAAAAACCATAATATCATCACTCAACTCCCCTAAAGTTGAAAAGGCCAATACACCGAAATCATACCCATGGGACGAACATAAATCTGCATATTTGTTTCGCTTTACGAGTAATGGCTGCGGCTATAGCATGGCCAGGGGTGAAGCTACGGTTTCCACCTTTGGATAAAGGTGAAACACCCGTGATATCAAAGCACATATCTCGTCCATTCTCCCAGTTATAAACCATAATATCCGCCGGTTTAAGAGGGGTACGCCTGTCTGACATAAGAACAATGGAGACTTCTTTTCGCGCAGCCACTCCTGCTTTGTAACACACCTCAGAGAAGAAGTCTCGAACCATATCGTGTCGATATTTCTGGCCAACTTCGCTTGCGCAATGTATGGCATGGTCTCCAAAACGGTCCATCATTCTTTTACAACACGAACAAGTGCTATCCTCGGCAAAAAGGGGTATACCAAACCGATATTGGAGTATCGAACTGAATTGACGTGCGCCAACAGCTTGATTAAGTCCTTGAATAGGTACGGCTTTGAGATAGTCTTGTGCATGGGATTTCCTGTTGCACTGCCATAAAATGGACTCGCGTTCTGACAAAGTGAAAGAGGCAGGTATGTTCTTCTTGACTGCGTCGAAGTAACGGATCGCCAGTTGATGCATAGGCTGTGGGGCGATGTCACTAAGATTGAAGGAAGAAGTAGATAATCTGCACACTTGAATGAAGTTGTCTAGCGCTGTCTGAAAGTTATGGCCAAGAGCAGTCGTACCTTGCAAGACGGTTTGTTGGAGATACCTGGTCTGGTAGCAAGACGCTATGTAGCAATAATGAAGGGTATCTGCCATGGTATATACACCCAGACCTCCATCACATATGGGGAGAGTAGCCAGGCGCTGCTGAAGTAGTCCGAAGCCAGGTCCATCCCCTGTGATTAAGTAACGCAGAAACTGCATTAGGTGCTTGTCGAAACGGAGTTGAGCCTGTTGCATAACATGTGGTCTTGTGGTACGCATTGTAAAGTACAACTTGGAAACTCCAGCACAGTTACGGAGGAGCAGAAGTTCGCTTTGGGGGTCTCGCAGCTTTCTAATGCATTCCATAAGGTGAGTAGTTTTATCAACCCTGGATAATATAAGCTCACCGCAGTAGTGTTCGTCCAAACCGACGGCCCTCCCAATAACTTAACACCCGCTTGATGGTCTCCCAACTTCTGCCAGGGAAAACGACATTGCATCTTGGGTCCAGGTTTGGCCGAAAGATTTGATTTTTCGAATGTTTAGGCACAGACCTCTAGCCGGACCATCTTCTTGCAGGATCTGTAATGCTCGAGCGACTTCCATAGTGTCACCAATTAGTGTGCCGTCATCTAAGTACCAAGAGTGGAGATCCAGAGTACATTGCAGAGCTATTTTGCACACGATAGGGTGTAGTGCTAACGAAAAAGCAATGGGCCAAGGGGGTCTCCTTGTTGAACTCCTTGTGCGAGAAAACAAAGTGAATTCATTGTAATATAACTTGGCGGACATGCATAACAAAATTCCACCCATTTCGAAATGCTTGGACACTTAGCTCGACCTCTTTGAGTAAAATGTCCTATCAACTATGTTAAATGCATTGGTGAAATCAATAAGTAACATAGTCGTAGTGTCTTGAGTACCTTTCAGTTCCAACAGTGTATTGGCTGAATGCAGAATGCCTTCACCTCCACACGGAATTCCCACGCCGAACTGATGGTTCCCCAAGTATGTCGTCATATCTTTAAGTACTGATGAGGCTGCCAATTTAGAACACAACCTCCGCCAGATTGTTCCGACTGCAATAGGCCGCAGACCTCCGTCAGGCTTAAGTAAGGGAGTTAAAGGCGCGCTGGCAATATATTCCCCCAAAGTAGGTGGACAATTACCAGACAACCAAAGATTAATTACACCGGTAATGGACTTTAGGAGGTCGTCTGCCACTGCAGCAGCGTCACCACTAGTTGCATCCAACAAGTGTTGAGCTCGGAGACCATCACGACCACAGGACGTTCCCTTCGGAAAACTCCTCAGCGCCTTCACAACTGCCGGAACATCCACTACTACAGAGGCCGCAGTAGGAGGATCGGATGGGAGAACGGGAGCCCGAGCTTGTGGATGTTTTTGTTGTAAAGCATGGAGCGTGTCGGTGTTGGAAGGAGCAACGCCGTTAGAAGACAGAATACGTATAGCTGCAGTGTAATGGCCATTGCGTAACTTCTTTTGGCAGGCTTCAACATTGGTCTTATGCTTTTTCTTCCGAAGAGGTTGTTTACGTTCTTTCTTTGCCGTTCTTTGGTTTTGGCGAAACAAATCCAATGAGACGCTGGATAATGTTGACACACCCATTTGGTTGTCCCCATTCAAGCAGGGCTTGGTTAATTGCAGCGATTTGGAGCTTCTTCCTGGTCCCAGACCGCTCCTCACTAGCATTGTTAGGGACGTAAAGATTGAGTGTAGAAATAGGAAGCAACAATAGTTGTAACCATGAGGATACCTCGCTAGAATTGGCAAGCACCTTATCAAGAGCATTTTTCAAAGCTCTTGAGAAATTCAATCGACATGGTGGTGGGATACTGGAAGTGGTTGTAAATTATTTCTGATAAACTGAGTCGAGTAACTCTAGAGAAAGACCAAAAGATTCTTCAGAAACCTCAGTAATATCCACTTTTATAGGATTTGCATCTGCTTGTGGCTTATCTATTCCATGTATTAGAAAATCTGCATGCTTGCCGTTGAAGGGTCCATTTAAGATATTATCATTATGGGGACGGCAGGGTCTCTTCCATGACTGCAACTTCATACAATCTCCGCACAACCACATCTGTAGTTGGTTTAAAAGTCTTTCCCATGCCATATAAACCGTTGCATTGGTGCGAATCCGGTCTTTGCATACCTGTATGCTCCCTGTAGAAGGCCAATGCTGATCGCGGATGTGTTTAAGGATTGATGTCTTTACATAACCCCTGCTATTGACGCCGTCCTGACAGCTATCGAAGAGTTTGAAAGGGCAATGCACTAGACCACGATCAGATGATTCTACATATGGTTCAGAAACTGCCTCCTCCGTATCAGAAATAGGCTGTTCCTGTGAAGAAGAAGAGCGTCTGGTTCTCGGCATTGCAGAAACCAAAGATAACTGCAATAACCGTTTTGGAATTTAGGGTATGCTCAGCGATTCAACACAAAAATAGTATCAATCGGTAGGGTAGAGGAAGGGGAAAGGGACGATATACAGATTGAAGTGATGTTAGGTTGCTAGATTGATAGGAGGAAGAAAGATAATTCTAGGCTTTCAGTCGCCAGAATTTTCGCCAGAGCCTCCTATTATTATTATTATTATTATTATTATTGTTTTTCATGTATTTCTTGTGGGTGTTGCAAGTTTTTTTATGTGAACTAATCTCTCTGACTGTTTTCTGTAGGAATCATGAAGAGTAGAATGGAATCTCAAGAGTACGGACTTTATTGAGCCTATACCAAGGTATACTTGCTCACTCCAAATAGGGGATGTTGTCTTGTGAGCTGGCAGTGGTTTTTGATACTTGTAGGCAGGTTCATATAAGATAAGTTTAGATTTATTGCGTGTTCCCTAATTCCAGAGATAAACATGACGAATGGTTTTAGAAAATGATGTTATTGTTGTTGTATCTATCCTGCCATGTGTAGATTATCCTGTCATAGAAAATAGACTGATAAAGCTAATATGAGAAGCATGTATTGAATTATTGTTTTTTGATATTATTATGTGCTAGATTATGAAAAGTGTATATTGTCCCTATTGCAGGAATCTTATTCATTGGGGTTCGTGGACGCGTTCAAGCATGTCATTACAACCAACATGGATGTGTTGAGTATGAGTATAGGAGGCCCTAATAATCAGGGTTCTTTTTGTTGAGAAGGTAAACATTTAGAAAATGATGTTATTGTTGTTGTATCTATCCTGCCATGTGTAGATTATCATGTCATAGAAAATAGACTGATAAAGCTAATATGAGAAGCATGTATTGTAGATTATCGTTTTTAGATATTATTATGTGCAAGATAATGAAAAGTGTGTATTTTTCCAATTGCAGGTATCTTATTCATTGGGGTTCGTTGACGCGTTCAAGCATGTCATTACAACCACGATGGATGTGCTGAGTATGAGTATAGGATGCCCTAATACTCAGGTCTTCCTTCTGTTGAGAAGGTAAACATTTCAAGGGTAGCTTAGCTGCTTAAAATTTATAAATACCTTGATATACTTTCATTGCATGATTGTATTTCATCATGTTAAGTGTTCTATATTATTGTCTTTTGTGGCATTTAGGTGCAACAATGACATCTTAAGAGTTGTGGTTTAGTATCATGGTTAGTTGCAGAAATTATCTTTGTGGACTGTTATGCAACATATGTAGGTATTCGTGTTTAGTTGATTTATTAGTATGTACTGTATCTGAATGCTCCTTTTGTTCTACTGAACATTTTGAGTACTTAACATCATATATGTTTTGTTGCAATGTCATGATTTAATAGCCATGCTTGTAGGGTTTCCTTGGCATATTTCTGACTTTATTATGTATCTACTGCTAGGTCCTAGATAGGATTGATCTGATCTATATATGCTTTCCTGTGGGTATTCACTAAGTGCTCCTCTGAATATGTGATTCTGTTTTCTGGGTTCATGAGATTAGGCTGACTTGTAGGCACCAGAGGGGAAGTCCTAAGCATCTTTCTCTTTTTTTTTCTTTAACTGGTGTTCATGTGAACATAGGAGAAAGCTATTTCTCGCACTTGTTTTCTTTAGCAGTGGTATGAGCATAGTAGTTTATCCTTTGATACTGCATTTTTAGACATGAAAGGAATGTAGTTATTTTTATCGTCACTTGTTTGGTTAGGGTATTATTTTTCTGGTAGTGCGGCAAAACTTTGTCACTTGTTTTGGTTACGGTTTTATTCTTCTGATTTATGTTCCTTTTTCAGTGCAGATGCATGGAGTTGATATCCCCAATGTTGAAGCTGCAGTTCATCATCCGCCCATTGGAGTAAATTATGTTTCCTTTTTATTTATCTATTTCTTATGTTTGCATTCAGTTTAGTTAAAACATGGAAGGATATACAAGGCACTGAATATGAATGAATATGGGTTGGTTGTTTTTGAGGAATGAAAGTGTATGAAATGTAGAATAGTGAATATGGGTTATAGTACAAATATGGATTATGCGCAGGTTCTGCATCTGGGTGGTAGAAATATTGGCCTGAATGTGGGCTCTTTAAAGGATTTGCATCTGGGCTGATTTCTCAGGCTGGTTTTTTTAATATAATATATTTTTTTTGTAACGTCGAAACAACGTTAGGAAATTTGTTACAAAAGATGACACCAGGCAAATATTTAATTGTTACAAGGATAACGTTACAGAAATCGTTACAGTGAATTGTTACAACAAACTATTACTGAATGATTTGAAACGACTGTAGATGTTACAAAATTCATTACAGTAACTGTTACAACAAACTGTTACTTTATTTTAAAACTATTACAGTTGTCCCAAGACACGTCATCAGGAAAAATGGTGATGACTGGACATCTGTTACTCCATTTTCTCCAACGATGTAACCGTTGATTAATTAATTTATTATTCTAACGTTTGTAACTGTTGACAAGTTATTGTAACACTAAAAGTAACGCCATATTTCCAATGTTTTTCTGACGTTACAATAAATAGTAATTAACGTTTTTCTGACGTTACAAATATGTTGATTTCGTGTAGTGATTTCTTCGGTTTTGTTATCATGAATCTCTTACTTTAAGATTTTTCACATGAAAACAAGAAGACGGAGGAATATCTACACAATATGAAATTAGAAATATGGTGGTATATTGGGTGAATTACATGGATCTGATATCTTGGTTGTGACAGGTTGTCAATTTTCCATGATAATTAATTGCTTAATTTTTTTTTTCCTTTGTTAGTTTCTAATGGGAAATGAATATTTGGTTGTGTGAATGTGCCAGCTACAAAAATCGGTGGAGATATGCGTGGAACATAGTGGCTAAAGTTTCAAGTTAGTGAATAAATTTTTGTTCACATATTGGAATGAGACGTCAATTGATCAGAATGTGAAACAAAGCGTCATGCTCACAAACCCTTGACGGGTAAACAAAGATTGCATTATTCCTTCTAATACCTCAATATTTGTGCATGGAAAACATCTTAGTCAGACTAAGTGGTGAATTTCATTAAAGATTATAACTCTATTGAATCAACTTCAAGTTCCTCCACCATCCCAAGTTTGCTTATGATGTATTACGAGCTGTGAGATTGGAAGTACTAATTGAAGGCATTGGCAACCACTGCAGAGTAAAACCTAGATACGAAATTATATATACTTAATCAAAGAATGTGAATTGTTGCAAAAATATGCTTCGAACTTGTGTTGAAATGCCATTTTTTTCTGAAAAAAAAAAGTTCAGATCGTAAATTAAAGTCAGTAATATACTATACAAATTCATTATGTTTTCAATCTGATTTCATATACGAACCCAATTGTAAATTTATACCTCAGACTCTCAAAAAGATCATTTTTTTTATTTTTTAAATCATCAATGGCACATAAGCCAATGGTGTCAAGTGGCGGTATATAAAGAATAGTGTTAACGAAAGATTTAATAAGTTGACGGTTTCAAAAATAAACTGTTCCAGATATAACTTATGCTGACGTTGATTAGGAAAAGCGCAACCGTAATGTTGTTAACATGGTGTTTTTTAAGGACAAATCGTCACAGATTATTCGAACAATGACGGTTTTAAATACCAGATAACACTTTTGATGGGTTAATTGGTAACGGTTATCTGACAGTTCAGAACTGTCAGTATAAGATGACCCCTACGGTGACACTTCTTTTGGTGACACTTTCAAGTTTCACCTGAACCGTCATTATATTGATACTGTGACAGTTTTAAAATGTCAACTACGTTGATTTTTCTACTAGTGTCCATATGTTAGGAATTTAATTATGGATTTGCATGAATCAGTCTCAATATTGATAAAAGAAAAAAATCTTTGATAAGTTCCGATTAGCCGAATTTCGATCCCATTTTTTTTTTCCAGAGATCTAATTATGATGAAGAAAACTAAAACCCAATTTACTCGCACCAAATTAAATCAAAATTACCTAACCATAAAACCCATATAGGTTGTTTTTGTGTTTTACTTTTACTTATCAAGTGTCGGAAGAACTAATACGAAAAATCAAAGAAAGGGGAACAAACGTTATACGGAGTACAGAAGATAAAAAAACAATTTTCTTCTTTGTCGTTTCAAAAAAAAATTTACGAATATAAAGTTCATGGGTATTCATGTAAACTAATTCTCTCTTTTATTAAATTTTTCAACATAAACCTGATTAACCGAGTTATTTAATAATCTAATGAAAAGTTATGCAAACAAAGAGGAAAAGACAATAATACCCTTCTTAACTTTTGCATAGGTGCACAAGTTAACAAGACCCTATATATTATATGTACGGAATGGACAGGGACGGTTCTGAAGGGGAGCAAGGTGTGCTCCATCACAAGGCGTACCATTTGTGAAGGCGTATTTTTATGCAGTGTTCAGTATTGGGCCCAACTGATTCACTATCTTTTTTGTTGTTGGAATCGAACTAAAAAAAAGCATGTTTTGGATAATTTAACTTCTCTTAAATCTAACGAAAACCCTAGAAGGCAATCAACATGCATCTCGAAATAAATTCGAAATCGGAGAGACAAGAGAAATTTCAGTCCAACATGTTATAGTTGCTTCCCTTAGTTCACAATTTAACAGGTTAGTTCTTTAATTTTAATTGTGATCTATCATCTATACTTATTTGATTTGATTTTGAGACTTGAGTTGAGTGTATACAATACTTACTTCTTTATTTCTTTCATACAGTAGATATAGATAACGGATTGAATTATTTCTTTGATTTCATATCTATTTGTGAAGACAGTAGTTATTAAATTAAAACCCAAATTAGAGTTCTAGTGCCTAAATGCAGTGATCCTAACTTCTAATGGATTGGATTAATTTTTTATTCTTAAAGTTTTGGGGAAGTTACTGGAAGATTTTGAATATGCTACCTTCGCAATCACCATTGCTTTTGTCAGGTGTACCTTACAAGTTACAAACTTACAACTGACATTGCTTGTGTGTGACAGTAAAATTTGTCATTTTGGATTGAATTGATTATTTTCATATTAGTTTGTCTCTCTAAATCAAATTGATTTCTTTGTGTTGTACAGGTTTGATTCACTTATAAAAATGCGTACTAAGAAGGTCATACTGGCTGAAAGCAGGTATTCTAGACTCAAACGGAAAAGAAGAAGTGATGCACTAGTACGATCTCAAATATGTTAATCAAAGTAGTTTAGTCCCAAGTAGTTATGTGTTTGTTTACATTTTTGATGGAAAGTTCCCAACTTCCTAATACCTTTTCAATACGTTCTTCTTAAGTTGTGTGGCACAAATTACTTCGTTTCAATGATATAAAGTAGATTTTATTTATGTGTGAAAAAAAAAGGATAAAAAGGCTTTCCGATCTCTTTCGCACAAGGCCATCGAAACATCAGAGACTGTCCTGGAATGGAAACCTTTCTTTATAATAGGAGACCCCAAATTGCCACATGTCGACACCACAATCATTTTTGATTTTGGTGAAGCCACATCATCGTTGTCATCGCTATTTGATTAGTTGAATTATAGATACAATCCCGTAAGCAATCCAACAGTCACTATGGCTTATTAAAGAGACACATTTCACAAATAACACGTTTGTTTGTAATTTCCCTTTCTCAAATTGGAAAGATTCATAAATAGTTGTGGGGGTGTAAAGACACACCTTTTCACGTGGTAATTTTGCTACGGGAAAAGAAGCCATTTCACTTCCCAAGCGACCTCCTGGGATCGGATGTATGAAATACGTAGTTGAATGAGAACTTGGAGGGATCATATGCACGTTAGAAACTTTAATTTTCAGGTCGTTAAGTCGCTAATTCTCTAACGAGAATGGTCCAATAGTCCAATATAGCCTTGATTTCTATCCTCTTTCCAGGTAATCTCAACATATCTTTCTGGCTAAAAAATCTCTATCTAAAAATCAGATTTGTTGTGTGATTTCTTTTTTCTTATGGAGAGATCTTCTATAGTGTTAAATTGATTACAGAAAAACAAATATATATATGATTCTTGCACATAAAATTAACCTTTGAACTACTAAAAACTTTTGTAACTAAGATCAGGTGATTGTCATTCTCGATCATTGATGCCTTGCTCCTTTAGATATATAGGTTTGATTCGATCACTGATACCTTACTCCTTTAGATATATAGGTTTGATATGAAAGTAACGTAGTGACCAACAAGGATAATTTAATGAAGAGGAAAGAAGGAACTAGAACAGATAAGAGTCTCCAAAACAGCAAGCTAAACGGGAGTTGAATTAGTGATCAATAATATTGTTATGTATTTAGTGGGAGTTCGACATTGTGCACTCCGGGTTAACCGGGGTGCACATTGCTCCCTTGTTTATTGGGTTCAGGAATTGACGGAACATATTTTTCTTTTTTCTACTTATTACTATCTTTTTATCAAAATTACTTCTTCATCTCCGACTCATTTTCTCTTTTTTGTTTTCAATTTCTTTATCATTCAAAGAGAGTATAAAGTAGCATAAGTATTATCTGATTTACAGATTGAACAACATTCTTGTATCCAATCTCATTAAAGGTGATTACTCCATCATCCATTGAATCAAAGATAATATACCTATCAATTATTCAGAGATCCATCAAAAACAAGAATATGATTCGGCCCATACTTAATAATAATTGAACAATGAACCTGTTTATGACCATTAAAAATCTTCTCACAATGAATCTGTAACTTACAAACCAACTACAATTTATTGAAATCCTCAATCTTTGATTAATCAAGGATCAGAGAATCTCAAGTTTTCGAATTTCTTATCAGAATTTCATCAGACAGACAGTATGCGTCCAATATAGCAATATGATTTTATTTTATTTTTGAAGCAATATATATAACAATCTGATAATTCAACGGATCTAGTATAAACCATAAAAAAAAATTGTTTGTAAAGAGGTATTTAGCCCATACAATGGATAACAAAGGAATAATCATGAGTTTAAAGTTGGGCTTTATCATGAGTTTGTTTCATCTTAAAAGATCTAGATTGTTGTTACATAAGAGCTTCAACTTTAGTTCGAAGGATTAATAAATTTGGAAATATAGAAATAGAGAAGTATACACAATATCAATAATATTTCTGACAAATAATCCAACCTAAAATTCAGTCTATGAGTTCACAACATTAATATTATTATCAACAATTCATTTATGAGTTCACAACATTAATATTATTATCAACAATTCATTCATTTAAGTTTCAACACATCATTCACATATTAACATTGCCACCACCAAACCATGAGTTCACGGTACGAAAACCTTGGTTCCTGCACCCACCTATCGTTTCTCGGCATGGACATCCTCTATTGATGGTCAGGAACAAAATTTCATATGGGGATCATACCCATCTACTCTGGGGGATCATTACCCGTTTCATTTTCGTTATCCGGCACGAACAACCGCCATCGATGGTCAGGAAACACAAGTTCCTACATGGGGATCATTACTCACTTAACTCTCGGGGATCGTTACCCTCCGTTAGCATGAAACCATATTCCATCTAATGGAAAAACTTGAACTCATTTCCTTTTGAAAATCTTTTTTATAAACAACACAAGCAACCATGGCTTAACAACATAAATTTCTTTCAAGCATTCATGCAAACAAGCTAACTGCAAACATTTTACATCATACATCTCAGTGCGATTATTTTATCCGATCTTCCTAAAATTGTACATATACAAATTTAACAGAAACCAGCGGTTCAAACAAAAGTTATCGAATTTACAATGACATCCTAAAAACTGGGCAGATTACATGTCATTACCAAACAATTTATGATAAATTCATATCAACCTCAAATCACAATGAAAGATATCATACATGGATACAACATTTGTCAAGACTATACATTATTATAAAATCATTAATATTTTCTAAACACACCCAAACCATAGCAAAGCGAAACTGTTTAGAAATTTCAGAAACATCACCAAAACTAAAACAAACATTCAATGGTAAATTTACGATAAATTAACCTCAAACTCTAACCATATATAATTAATCATGTATCTATTAATATTCAAAGGTTGATCATCAATCGGGTGCATAAAACTACACAGATAAATTTCAGAAACCTAATGATATAAGATTAAACGAAATTACAATCAAGTATTAACAAAAAAACAAGGATAAAGGGGATTTAACATTCTACCTCTCAATTGATACAAACTCCTTTTGATTTTTATTAATCCTTCTTCTCTAAAATTCTCTAGCTCCATCTCTTTCTTCATCTCCCTAGCATTTTTTTCTCCAACTTGTTTAATTCCTTTCTAAACTTTTTATTATAAAAACCTTAATAATATTAATAATAATAATTATTTAATGTAATAGAACTAAACATTTATTTTTAAACAAAGCTTTTGGCTGGTAACCTAGCAACAAGCTGGGCTCCAACACCTTTTTGGATAGCAATGCCTAGTCTATGAAAAATAAAACTACCAAAACCCCTACTAGTCTATGTATTAATAATGATAATGATAGCTAATGTTTATATTTATTTTAATTGTCTTTTCATTTCCTATTCATTTTATTTTACTTATTAAAATAAACTAGGTGACTTTATTTCCACCCTGGTTTGTAACTTATCTAGTACAAACAACTAGACTAAGGCAAAGGAACCAACCTAAATAACAAACTAAGGCAGGTATAACCTGGCCCGAAACGGTAAATAAAAAAGCTGGGTATTACAATATGACTAACTAAGCTTAAGAAAATTTTTTCCTACTTGATGAATTTGGCTAATAACAATTTATTTTTTATGACCTAAATTATGATTTAAGATTTAATCATTTGAAAATAGCCTGGAACAGTGATATGTGTCATTGATGTTATTCGGGAATGTTTCGAATTGATTATTAGAAAGAGATATAAAACTACTATTTATCTGGATAAAGGGCAGTATGCATACCAGTTCACATATTGGGAGAACTGTTATATGTCCGAGTGCAGTACATGTCTTGGCGTACCTATAGTTCGGCAGCGAATTTTTGTACGCATACCCGGTATCCATACCACAAAAAGTTTGTTGACTCGTGAACCAAGAAAAGTACACATACCTAGTATGCAAACCGGAAAAGATCTGTTGGTTTTAAAACCGAAAATGTACGCATACCCAGTATGCAACCCATAAAAGATCTATGAGTTCCCGAACTAGTTTTTGTCTTAAGGGTACACATACGCGGTACATGTACTATGACAAAAATATTTATGAACAAGTACAGTATACTTACTTACACTGTCGAATATTTTCATATGCATCAAAATTATTTCTATGAGATAACCGGCATTTGGTCACACGTGTAACTCAAGATTAAAGTCTGAAAGTGTTATATGAAAATGGTTAAGCATATAGTTTGATTGGCTAGTTTCAGCTAACCTTTCATGAACAAGTCATTGTACACGATTCAGTTATGGTCCATCCTAACCAGGGTGTATATTCTGTTATGTTAACCTCAAAGTTAAGTTTTTTATCTAACATTGATTATTGATTACTTGATTTCAAAGCTACCTTAGCTTAAATATAAAGAAACCTTGACCTTGAATGTCTATATAAGGAAAACCTCAAACAACTGGGACCTTTGAATCCTTGACACTATTCTTGTGTGTCCTAGTTCTAAGCTAGAGTCGTCCTCTCCTTTAAGCCATTTTAAGGTTTAGCGACTGAAAAGACTTCACCTTGGGATTTGTGAAGCCAGGTCCAACTATCTTTATCTGCATAGTTTGTGTATCCTGATCTGGCTTATATGTTGAGCTATCTCCACAAACAAGATAGATAAAAATCATAAAGTTTATTCGTCTCAGACTTTGTGATTCCACAAGTTTATAATTGTGAGGTGAATAATAATCTAGGCTTCTCTTCGGGAGTCATAAGATCGGATGTTGAGGTTTGCTAGACTTTGTCTATTGCAATCGATTTCCTATCTCACCTTTATCTTTGATCAGAACGGAAATTACATATATGCTTATCTGTGGGAGGCAGATTGGTTTAGAGTCTTCAATTGAGTTGAAGTAAACTCTTAGGATGGTTAGAACGTCAGCTAAGGAAATCAATTGCGCGGAGTGCTGCTGGGATTCAAGAGGCGTAAGGAGCGCGACTGTAGCTGAATTGCTGTGATGGTTTAATTCGGTCTCAGCTACATTCCGGTCCGAAGTTGTGATAGTAGGTTAGTGTCTGTAGCGGCTTAATACAGTTTGATGTTCAACTCTGGAATCAGTCTCGGGGTTTTTCTGCATTTGCGGTTTCCTCATTAACAAAATTTATGGTGCCCGTGTTATTTCTTTTTCCGCATTATATTGTTTATATTTATAATTGAAATATCACAGGTTGTACGAAAATCAATCAAAGTAGATATATCCATCCTTTTTTGTTGGATAAAACTTGATTTATCTTGGATATTGATCTTTGGAATCGTCCAAGTACTCTCACGGAATAATCAGGTTCACGGACTTATCTTTGTTTACTTTAGATTGTGAGAAAAAGAGATACATAACATCTTTATATAATCCTGATTGAGATTCATTAAGTTGAACTCTCATAATGGTATTCGAGTTTAGTCCATACAGGTTTCCTAAGAAAAAGTTTATGTTACCTCACGTTTTCATAGTTAAGTTTCTGTTACCGTTAATACCCAATTTTTGAATTTCTTTCAGTAAGTTTTACTAACAGTTTGTAGACGTCAAACTTGGGATGAAGGCTTTGTTATTGATTTCTAACCTTTCTCTTTATTCTCCTTCCCTGAGAATAATAACAGGAAACAACTCAAGAATCCTCATCCTACCAGATTGCAATTACATTCACTAATCTCGACAATATAACCGTAACCAACGGTAATAACACACATTTATCACCCAATTCTCTCATTAATAACTTGCTTAAACTTCAATTTACTTTCAAACCCAATCTCCAACACAATGAATCTAATAGTGGAACCGTGAAGGATTTGTTCGATTATTCTTTTCTTCTTATTCGATATTGCTAACACCAATTATTTTGACCCAATATTTCACCACTCTAAAAAAAATAACCACCACCTTATTCTAATCTAAATAAACTTGCTGGAGTTGGGGTTAGTGGTGGTAGAGGAGTAATGCTCTGCGGTAAATTAGCTTGTAATGGCGGTGGTGGTGGTGATGGAAGAACAATTTGTAGATGTTGATTAGTAAAGTTCGTCTTCACATATTAAAACCAACAATTTTTAGTTAATTGTTGACTAAATTAAGTATTTGGTCGATATGGTTATAATAGCCTCACTCTCTTAATTAATCAAAATCAATCAACTCAATATACAAAGGATGAAGAAGTCTTAGGCTATGTTGTGTGCGTTGCTAGGCGAGGCGATGCGCAAAACCCTTCATCTCGTCTAAGCGCCTAAGGCGCCCAAGAAGACCAAAAAAAAAGTATAGGTCACATTTTTACCCCTTGAGAGTTTTAGTCTGTAGTAGCAGGATTTCCCACACTACACCCCTTACTCGATTTTGCTTAATTAATCCATTGAAAGATGTAAGATCAAGAATATTTATTGATTGAATTCATGAAATGTTTATATAGGAAAATAGAATTACACTTAGAAATTAAAGCATGCTTAAACTTTCTCTCTCCTAATGACTTACCCAACAATTCCAAAGAGATCTCTCCTCTTACAGACTCATTTAGCCCTTTATATAGGGTAATACATAGTGGATAATGACTAAGCTCCCCTTTATTTTCGGGAATGTCTCGCGAAGTGTCGCAGATGCACAAACATTCACTCTCGCGACACTTCTTAACCCTCGCCGGTCTCACGTCTTCTTTATGTTTTGCCTGTCGTTATTCATTGCGTCGTTTATTTTAGCTCCCTGCGACTCCCTCGCGACGCCGTCGTTCATTAATCCCGCGAGCCTTGTACGTTGCGATATTATGATCCTACATAGTCAATCAGCTCTACACGACTTTTCCTCTAACAAACATAGGTCTTAAGCTCTTAGCTATGTGGCACAGCCAAAAAAGCGCGATATTGGAGTTGAATATTAGTTACTTGGCTGTCTAAAGTGATGTACATGGTGTGGTTAGCAGACTTCAAGCGAAGGATTTTGACATCCCTTGATGTAATGCTTGAAGATATCCAACATTTTAGTTCATTTATTCAGCATTAATGTGTTTTTCGATTAATATATTCCTAAAACTTGTAATTCTGGTGCACACCTCTTTAGCTGGCTCAGCAGAGAGAAGCTGCGACACACACCACTAACATGGATTTTTACTATTCTTAGAATGGAGCAACTTTTTTTTTTTTTGAAGCATGGAATATATTATTAGAATTAGGTAGCAATTACACGAGGGTATGTGATACCCAAGGAGTCATCCATTACAATTTGATTAATGCATGGTGGGATTGTATGATCCCAAAATAAAGTTGTAAGGTTCTCCAGTTGGCTGTTATCCGCCGCTAGATTGGCCAGTCCATCCGCCGCCTGATTTCCTTCCCCGTAGTTGTGCTTGATGGTGCAGTGGGGGATCTGTCTCATGATTTGTTTGGTTTTAGATGTCATTCCTGAGATGTACCAAGGAGGATTGTCGTCTGAGGTTAAGAATCGAAGCAAGTTTTCCGAATAAGTTTTCAATTGAACCTTTGGCCAACTTCGTTCTTTTGCCGTCCTGCTCGCTATGAGCATTGCCCATGACTCAGCTGTGAGAGCGGTGGTGATTCCTAGTGGTTATGTCACGGCTACCAAGGTGTTAGCAGAAGCATCCCAACAAATGAAACCTGCTTCAGCTATTCCTGGATGTCCTCGTGCTGCTCCATCTGTGTTGATCTTGATACAGTCTAGATCAGGTTAAACCTACCCTATGAAGATTGTTGTAGACGTTCGTGTTATATTTCTTGGGTCCGCAAGATCTGGTATTCCAGGTACTACAGGAGGGAGGTTCTCCTATGCCCAAGAGAATTCTTGTTGTAGACTGATAGCCATCTGGGTGATGTTACCTGGATTTGATTTCCTTTGTCAATAAATATAGTCATTCCTAGCTATCCATAATGACCAGAAAAGGAAACAGAAGGCTGTTTTGACAGAGTGATGATTTTTCGATTGTAGAATTTGTGTGATTGTCATCTGGGGGTTTGGAAAGTTTAGAAGATTTTGGGGGTGTTTGAATGAATAGGGAGTCTTGTGAGGAGGATGTTCCATGTATCCACTGCCACTTGACATTGGAAGAGAATATGACCAGCAGATTCCGTATTGGAGTTGCATTGTAGACAAATGTTGGTATTGGTAAGGTGGATGTGATTTATAATGGTGAAGGTCGGGAGGACTTCGTTGATTGCTTTCCACAAGAAAAGCTGTAATTTTGGAGGACATGGGAGTGTCCAAAGAAACTTGATTGATGGTAAGGGGTTTAGGTGGGAATGATCTGATAAGCTGGTTAAACACTGATATCCAGATGATGTGGTTTACTTTCCAGATTTAGTGTAAGGCAGATGATTCTATCAGATGGGTTATTTTGGGGGTAGGTGGATATATACGATACGTTGGATTATATGGGGTGGCAAGAGGTTTAGTTGATCATGATTCCAGGTATAGGTGAAAGGATCAATGACATCAGCGACTATCTGGATTGGGTAGCAGCTCGCTGGATCCAGAGAACTAACGAACTATGGGATCCAGTTTTCTTGAATAGGGGTTGTTAATCCATCTCCGATTTTGTAGAAAATATGATATTTAATTTTGGAAATGAGGGATGCTAATTGCCTCCATTGGGGACTGAAAGATGGTTTAAGGAGTTCCTGAAAACATGGGTTGTTGTTTAAGATATTTTCCGTTACAAAGGCTAGAATAGATTGAATCCGGTTTTTCATGGATGTTCCAGACCTATTTCATGAGTAACGCTTTATTATGATCGCTGCTTCTTCGAATTCCCAGCCCGCCTTCTGCTTTGGTCCTAGTCATCTTATCATAACCCAGTGTGTGAAGCTTTTTGATTGAGGAGTCATGTCCCCAAAAAGCGTTTGGGTGATGCGATCTGTTTTCTTATTCACATTGACAGGTAGAAGTTGTGCTTTCATGATGTGGTTTAATGTAGGGGTTAGGGAAGATTTTATTAGAGCTAATCTTCCCGAAGATGTTAGGCATTTCGTCATCCATCCCTTTTCCTTGCGTGCCAACCTATTTAACAGAGGTTCAAAAATGTGACGAGGGGATCTTCCATGTTTAAATTGGATTCCTAGGTAGATCGGGGGTGTCGAGGTGGTGGGCATATCGAAAGCTTGATGAAGGTCAAGTAATTGTTGTTGGTTGAGCTTTGGATGATGGATGATTATGGATTTCGAATAATTAATGTGTTGTCCTGCTGATGTGTTGTATGCTTGGAGAAGGTGCTTGAGTTGATTCGTTCCTTCCGCTGTAGCCTTATACGTGATGAGGAGATCATCCGCATACATAAGATGGAGAATTGATGGAGATTTTTGTGAAATGAGTAGTCCCTTCACAGCTTTGTTGGCCTCAAGGTTTCCCAAGTTTGTTGAGAGAATTTCCGCACAAATAATAAACACATATGAGGAAAGTGGATCCCCTTGTTTTATTCCTCTAGTTGGAGTGATATATCCATGTGGCGTGTCGTTGATGCTGATTGAGTATGTAACCGTAGATATACAAAGCATGATATATTCTATGAAAGTTGGCGGGAAACCTAATTTGGTAAAGGCTTTTCTAATGAAAACCCAATCTAGACTATCATAGGCTGTCTAAATATCTAATTTAAGTGCTATTTTGGGATCTTTAGTTTTGGTTGAGGTTTTAATATGATGAAAGAGCTCCACAACAATTGATATGTTATCTTGGATAGATATTTGGGGTACAAAAGCACTTTGAAAAGGGCTTATTAAAAAAGGGAGCAAGGGGCATAAGCGGTTGACTAGGATTTTTGAAATGATTTTGTAGGTGACATTACAGAGTCCTATAGGCCTGAATTGTGATGGTTTGGATGGGTTGTCTATTTTGGGGATTATAGTTAGGTTTGTATGGTTCATGAGTGGGTGGATATTGAAGGAGTTAAATAAACTATGTACCATCTCTATTAATTGTATGTGGGTTGTTTCCCAGAAAACTTTGAAACATTTACTAGTGTATCCGTCCGGACCTGGAGCACTTTCAGAGTTAATGGAAAATAATGCTTGTTTGATCTCTATAGGAGTTACTTCTTTCGTCAGTGAGGCGCATTGGCTTGGTGTTAACCTTGGTGTTATTACTGCAAATAGGGTTTCATCTATCATTGTACTTGGAGTCGTATATTGATCGGTGAAGTGATCGAGCATTAGTTCAACAATGTCATCTTTGTCTATAACCCAATTGTTTTGATGATCTTGAAGTTGCTGGAAGTTATTTCAACTTCGGTGGATTGTTGCTTTAGTGTGGAAGAATGTGGTGTTACGATCACCCGATTGCAGCCATTGAATTCTTGATCTTTGTCGCCAATAAGTTGCGTGGCAGTCAAGTAACGTCATATGTTGTTCTCTGAGTTGTTTTTCATGGAGTTGCTAATATGTCAAATCATTGCCAGTACGCATGGCACATTGATGTTGTGCCATTTTGATTTGAGTCGTTGATTTCTTGATCATAGTGGGGAGGTGGCCGAAAGTTTCCTTGTTTCATTCTGTAAGGATTTCACTTGTTGAAATGAGCTTGAGTTGCAAATTCAGTGTGGGTTCTGAATCATGAAGCCTGGTCCACGCCAAATTAACCACTTGTTGTAGTTGTAGGTGGGTGAGCCATAAGTGCTCAAACTTATAGTTTTTGCTTCCCTGCCAGTCCATTGCTTTAGTTTGGAGTAGAATTTGGGCATGGTCTGAGGCTATTCTCGGAAGGTGCGTAACTCCTGCATGTGGTTTGTACATTTGCCACTGTTGAGTTGCCATAACTCTGTCAAGTCATTCCAGGATGTTATCTTGTCCTTGCTGATTATTCTTCCGGGTGAACGGATCGCCTCGGAATCCCATATCTAAGAGTCCCATTTGATCAATTAAGTTAAGCAACGGTTGGGTTTGTGCGTATGTTACCTATCTGCCTCCTTTTTTATCCGATTGATTCATTACTTCATTGAAATTATTTCTCAGTGCAAATCCAAGGATGTTCGAGTGCCGGGGGAGTAATAAGTACGTGTATATAACTCTGGCAATGGAAGATGATTTGCACATCGTAGTTATCCTTCCACATTAAGCATAATCCTCCCTTCCTACCAACTTTAGGCACTGAGAAATGATTTTGGAATTGAAGCGATTGTGCGACAAAATTCATATGATTGTTGGTAGCTAGTGTTTCGGATAAAAAAACAAAAGATGGTTTGTATAGTGATATTAAGCTTCGAAGATGTTGTATTGTGTTTTGTTGATTGAGCCCTTGACAATTCTATGCCAGAATGCTCATCTTGGTAACCCAACAAAGTTACAGTAGTAGGTATAAAGTAATATAATGGACTCCAACAATTAAAATTTTACACGTGGAAACTTTCCGGTATAAGATGCAACTTAAAAAATATTACAATGTTTTAGACGGGAACAAGCTAAATAATACAGAGAAAGCTTTAATGAAAATGAGACAATTTTGAAATGATCAAAGTATATTTAATGGACTTACCTAGGGGTTATTAAGATCAGAGGAGCATGGGTTTTGGACAGACGGAATTGATTCTTCATATTCGGTACACACAAAAGAGGCGCTAAGGAGGCTTGAGAAAGACCAATTTGTACAAGTAAACTAAGACATCAAAAAAGTTTCGAAAAACAGTTCAATTGAAATTAACACACGAGAAAATTAGACCCAAAGAAAACAGAGTTCCTAGAAAACTGAACATCACATAAAAATACCTTAAACTATAAGTCGAAAAGAATTAAGAGATATTTAAAAGAATTCATAGATTGTTACATATATCCATGACAAAGAGAACATTAAAATGCTAGAACTAATATCAAAACCAATACAAATTATCAAGTTCACTAAACTACATAGGGTCAAAAGAACATCAAATTAAGAACGCGCAATTGGGGGATATGGGAATTAATAAGGGGATATAGCTACATGACAAAAACGGTGTCCCAATAGCAATTCTGGGTGACTCCCTATGCAATTATTTTTTTAATTCCTAATCTAGCCCCCACTAATCAGGATTATTGATTAATTATAATTAGTAAAATGTTAAGTATTTGGGGATAAATTAGTGTGTATTTATTTTTATTTGAATTTGTGTTGGTTAGTTGAGAGTAGAAGGAGGGAAAATGGTTTTTGAGTGAAATTTTTTTTTAAAAAAATGGAAGATGATTGTGATGTGAGAATTGCTGCTAAGAGGTTGAAAAATTGATTTTTTTTTCTTTGAATCCACCATTGTTGCAGCAGAAAAAGCTTAGTGTGGCATGGTATTCAACCAAAAAACCATGCCGGCATTTGCTGGAAATTTTCATAAATTGTTTGCCACTATCCGGGGGTTCGGGGGGGGCGTAGACTAAGTCTCGTTACAAAAAATTTCAGGTTTTAATCAGTCTACTTCCTACGCTTATCGATTTTGAGCATGCGGAACTACTTCCTAAGCATGGTTTTGATTAAATTTCTAAGCCGGGAACATGAGGAAAAGTATCCGGAAAATTGATTTTTTTTTCATTAACTACGGGCATTGATAGATTTAATTGATTTTTTTGAATTTCATCACTTAATGGTCTTCATCATTTCAAGCATGTTCTTCTTCACTTGGTCTTCATCCTAAATAACCATTAACTCACTTCCGTGTGGTCTTCATCCTAAATTTCTATCTTAGGCACATGATGAAAAGTATTGAGTTATTTTTTTCCTTGACTACTAGGCATTGATAAATTTATATCGCGTATCTTAGGAATTTAGTTACATCATCAATTCCGGCATGGTCTTCATCACTTCCGGCGTGACCTTCATCATTTCCGACATTTTCTTCATCACTTCCTAAGGCATGGTCTTCATCATTTCCGGCATGTTCTTTTCTTTATCATTTCCGACATGTTCTTCAATACTTCCTACAGAGAAGGAGAAGAGAATTTGAAAGGAAATGGGAAAATTAGAATTTGAAAGAGAATGGGGAACATTTGGGTTTCAAAGTTTTAACCCTAAAAAGATTAATAAGAAGTGGAGATGGAAATGGGGAATATGATTTTGTTTTTTTGATTTTAAGTTTTTTGATTTTTATTTTGAGGGAAGGGTGTTTTAGTATTTTCGCCCCAAAAATAACCCCTTAGCACACACCATGGGTTGGGAAAAGTAATTCATATCCCCAATTAATTTTTATATCCCCAATTACGCGTTCCAAATTAACTAAACTACACAGGGCCAAAAGAAAATAGAAGGTCATAAATGGAGCAACTTATGAAATCGTTTTGTTTGCTTTAAAAGAAGATCCGCCTATACTGATCACCGGATCACTAATCCTTCTCAATAAATGGAGTCGCTCATTCAGGGATCCGAGATTCTTTCTTGGATAGAGATGAAATTTCAATGACTTACTTGGCAGCCTTAGGCCGTGCAAATTTTTGGAACAAAGCGCGTATTTAATCGCTAATTCACGACAAAATGCTACTCCCTCCGTCCCATTTAATCGCATATTCATTTTTACATGTTTTTTCTTGTTTTACCTTCGATCTCCAAAATTACCTATGCTATAAATATGATATATGGAAAAGTTCAGACAATTATTTAGTGGGACAAAATATGATAGATAGATAGACAATTAAAGAATATGATGAACAAAATATTACAGAGAGAAATATAAAGTCTATAAAAACAAAATATGGGACAGTAGCATTGAGAAGAAAACCACTTTTACTTTGATAAGGTTTAAATTATACTCCTAGCATTGGAGTAATTATTTTCTAAAACATGGGCTAAAAATTAAATATAATGTGCAACCTCTTATTCCTATGTGTCATTGTTGGCTTTTACTTTAAAATTTTTACAATAATTCTTTACAGACCGTCAAAATAGACAAGGCCAAAACCGTATCCTACGTGTAATCCACGTGTCCTTCCACTTAGACTGAAACGTCAGCCTTGTCTCGGAATGAGAATCTGAAATTTATTTTCATGTATCTATCGTCCGTCGGTTTATGTCTCGAGAAATTCAATGGTTCTCTTCCGTTGGATTTAGATCTAACGAAGGTTATCATCCTTGACACTGTCTCTCTCATTCGAACAATGAAAATAGTAAATCTTTAACTCCAAATCTCTATCTCCTGTGAAATACTCTTGATTTCATTAATACCCGTTCTTGTTTTTTTTGATTTTTCATTTCTCTGTATTTTTCTAATTGCCGCTTATCAATCAATGACTTTTGTAGAAGAAATAGAATGAAACCAAGAAGAAAGGAAAAGGAGAGAAGAAGGGTGAAAATAGTTAATCTTATTCGTGATCAAGACCAACAATTTTTGGTAAGTTTTATGACTAACTAAGAAGACATTGGTGTGTTTTGGTTGGTAAAGCTCGTATGATTATTGAGCTCATGATTATTTGTTCCGTACTGCCGGTGGTTCCATGGATTAATCAATTGATAGTTAGCATTGGATTGAACAGAACTTAACATATCTGGGGAAATCTTAAAGTTATCTACCAAAAACAATGTTATTATATTCTTTTGATGATAATGAAATCTATTAATTGTAATTATACTTTAGAAATTCAGATTTCAGATTCAGTTTCATTGTTAAATTCTTAACAGAAGCGAACCATTGACGGACAAATTCCGAGACAAGGCTGACGTTTCGGTCTAAGTGGAATGACACGTAGATTACACGTAGGATACGGTTTTGGCCTTGTCTATTTTGACGGTCTGTAAAGAATTATTGAAATTTTTAATGCTACGTATGCATTGGTTCTCATGGCTTGTCATCCACTCTGGCCCTACTCAGAAGTAGTTGCATTTTTCATTACTACAAGCAAATAAGCCCAAAACGTGAATATTAATAAGAGCAGAACATTCTAGAAACTCACACACCTATCACCACTGCAAAACATATATAAGAGCAAGACGAGACAACAACAAGTACAGGGAAAGAATTTAAAGGTCAATACTGTAAACTTTTGGAGTTGAATTAACTAAAGTAACTAGTACTCTTACAATATCGTCTGCGTTCAAAAAATAACTAGTACTCTTACAATATAATCTGAAATGCTAACCAGGAAATCCTAGGGGTGAATCAGCAACACAAAAGAAGCAATCAATAGCAGGTGTGCACCTTGACATCTCCTCTCAATCCATATTGCCGT
>JAJJWW010000748.1:600000-777133 GCA_023531295.1 Papaver armeniacum | reverse complement strand
AATACACCTAATTTACTATCTCGTAGTTTATGCTTTCTTTGCTATTTTTCTTGTAAATTATGTATTTTACGCTTGTTTTGAGTTTTATAGCTACTTTGGAGTCGCACATAGGAAAAGAAGAAGAAAGCACCCAATTTGAGCCAAAAGGGCAAAAAGGTCATTTTACAGGCGATTGATATATGGAGCCCAGTTAAGGTTAAGGGGCAACCCAATTTGAGGAGTGTTAAACACCGCACCACCCAAGGTTAAGGGCTACTCTCTTGGAGGAGCACTAGAGAAAGGACAATTGAAGTTAAGGCCGCACAAACTGCAGCCCTTATCCAGAGATGAAGTGCTACTATCAGCTGGTGCTGGATGGGTTATGGTTGATCCCAAACCCGTAGACCCACACACCCGGATCCATATCCGCACCATTTTATCAACCCTAAATCGAGTTATTTCCAATCATCTTCATTTATTGATTCTCACCTGAAATTGAGACAAAGGTCGAGAGTGAAATCGAGAAAGAGAGAAGATCGAGATTAATGGCGAGGAATTGAGAGAGCAAATCGAGGGATCGAAGTGAGATCGAGAAATTATGGCAAGGTGATGTGATTGAGGCAAGCAATGGTTAGGGTCACTGTAATCGAATCAGAGATAGGGTTTGGATTAATGGCTGCTGTTGATGTGAAGTACAACAAGGAACAGCGTTCGAATGAGCTTAATAGTTGTTGCTGCTAATGCACCGAGAATTGGATCGAGAACTCAGTAAAATAATAACCAGGCCGTCAAGTCAAGATGAGAGCAGATTGAGAAGAAGAAGCAGCAGATGAAGATAGAAACGGATATGGTTATGTCAAAGAGATTGAAGATGGGTTTTGATGACTTAGGAGTTTCCTGTGAATTGAGGAGAGACTGATGCAGTTGGTGGTCACTGCAACTAGGGATTCGATCTGAGTATGTGAGGCGCTGTTGTGTTGAAACAAGAAATCAGACATGGGTCTGTGTTGAATCGAGAAGAACAGCTACTGCTGCTGTCATAACAAGAAATCGAGACACAGAGTTGATGAATCTCAGTGCAGAGTTGAGCTTGAAGAAGAGATGGGTTTACAGTGATTTAATGGAAGAAATAAGGGTTGGCTGCTGTTGAAAGTGATTGATTGAGTCGATGGATTTGACATTGAGTGATTAAGACACAGCTGATGGGTTAGTGTTGGATGGTGGAGCTGTGAGGATTTATTTGTAGTCTTTTTGTGAAGTTGCAGTGTGATGCAGGAAGAACAGATGCAAACTAGTTTGGCTCAAGGTAAAGATGGGAAGCTATGTGTTGAATGGGTGTTAACTGAATTTGCAGGTGGCTTGAACCTGGTGGAACTGAATTGAAGCTGGTTCCTGATGCTGAAGCTGTGTTGCAGCTGCAAGCAATTGCAGGCCAGGGAATTCGCCTGACATTAAGAAGTATGAGCAGCTGGAATTAACTACAGTGTCAAGTTATGTCAATGTTTAGAAGGGTTGCAGGTGGTCTTGCGCAATTGGTGAGGAATTGGAGGTGATTAAGATGCTATGAGATTGAGCTGTGGTCTGGAGTTGGCTTTCGAGCCGGAGATTATAGGTCTTATGAACCTGTTTCGAGATGTCACATGTGTCCTGAGGTAACATGGCAGGGTTTGCCTGATATGAGATAGGAACTGAAATGTTGCAGATGTGACAGAGCAGGTCAGGTGGTTACATATGAGCTGGATATTACAAGGTTGCAGTGGTTAGAAAGGTTTTGATGGGGATTTTGCAATGGATCAAATGAAGAAACAGGAAGGATACGACCATCCTGGGCCGTGCACAATGGTACACAGGGCCAACATGGTTGAAGCACAATCATGGTGCAAAGAAGAAAGACAAGATGTGCAATGGCCTAGGCATGGGTCACTCAAACAGAGTTAGCTTTGACTCAAAGAATCGACTTCGGTTTTGACCCAACCGACTCTTCCCCTTTGACCCTTGACCGCTGACTAACAGTTGACTGACGGTTGACCACTTTGACCGTTAGTCCTAACGGTGGACTGACGGAATATTCCGTCGAATATTCTCCCGACGACAAAATTTGCAAAGCGACCGCGGCGACGTTTTTTCCTCTTCAAATTCTAGCCATAATCCCAAGTTTTTCCCTGTGAGCAAAATTCCGTAATTTTCTATGGACCTCTCATGGGTATGAAGACTTGGGCTAGGAATTGGATGGAGAATTGGACTCAAATTTGGAAAGAGAAGGTGGAAGAGTTGAGAAAAGCTTGATTTGGAAATTGAATTGCAAAAGGAAAAGGATTCTAATCCTTGGAAGATTTGGAGAATATTGAAGCCTATAAATAGAGAAGTTTTCTACATCTTTTACACTTTTCTACACACACAATTCTTTTCTTTTCTTATTCTTTGTGTGAACTCTTTTAACATGAGTAGTTAATTTTATTGATTGAGGATGAATTCCTAGTTTTTAAACATATGATTTGAGTTTTTGTTTCAATTCTATCTTGAAGTTTTTCACATGATTATCGTTTTGTTTTTACTAATAGGAGTGATCTTAAAGACATTCATGATTGATTGATAGATTGTTTAGGTGGCCAACTAAATTGATTTGTTAATTTGATCTAAAGCTAGTGAAAGTTAGGAGATAAGTAATCGTTTCTTGACTCTTTACATAAGTAGCAAACACGAGACCTTGCGGAGGGATTCCGTGGAGCAATTGTGTGTAGAAACAACGCTAGAAAGTGGACCAAGCGAACCGAGTTTAACTACTAGTACTAAACCTAAATTCATAAATCTTAATGCATTCTGGGAATTACATCTTGTAAGCGGACCTCAAGGTGGTTCTTTTGAATAGAATCTGATAACTAAGCGGACCTTACTCGGTGAAATTAGGGATTTTGGGGCTAGCTAAGCGGACTGCTATCCTACGGTTGGTGATAATCAGACTAATAACAAGTAGAAGAGAACATAACTTTAATCATTGTTTCGTAACGAAGAAGGATTCCTTGATCTCGTTTCTCTTATTGCTTTCAACTTTATCTTTTAATTGTTTTGTTTATTTTCTTTTGCTTTTTACACCCCCCTTTTTGTGACAACTTTTACAACTAGAATCTCTTGCTCCTCGTGGGATCGACCTTGACTGCCCTATATTACTTGTTAATTAGGTAGTAAAGTATTAATTAATTTGATTGCACCTACGACACGCATCAAATTTTGGCGCCGTTGCCGGGGAGCAGCGGATGATTTTAGTTGTTTTTATTTTTCTTTTTGCTTTATTCTTGCTTTGTTGGATTCTATTCCGTATCTAACTTGGTTTTTGAATCTTATTTCAGGTGCCATGTATGGTGGACGAGAGCAAGCATATTACAACAATCAATACGGTTTTCAACCTCAACATTATGACAACTTCCAACCATCCTTAGGATACAATCAAAACCAATATTTTGGCTATGATAAATTTTCTACAGAACCTTATGGATATTCTCATACATATCAACAACCTTATGACGGGTATGTAAGTGGACAAACAAACGGATGGAAGGATAGTTATGCATCTAACAATTTGTTTTCTAGTAATGTACAGACAGAGAATTTGGAATATACTCCTCTTCATCGTGTTTTTCCTTCACTTTTTCCAAAAGAGGAGATGCCGTCTAACGGTGGTAAGCGTGTGAACGTCGGAAACTTGCACGAAATTATACAAATTGGAGGATGATGGAGACTCGGAAGAGCTTGTCGCAGAAATTAGTAGGACCATTCATATGGAACTTAAACGACGTCGGGATAAAGGTTATGAAACCGATGAAGATTCTTATTATGGTGAGTCCGAAAATGAAGATGATTGTGTTGAAAAGGACCAACCTTTGGAGACTTTTGATGACGCTAGTGTAGATTACTCGAGCCTTGATCTTAATAATGATCAATCACCTATTCAAAAGGAAGAGCTTGAGGAAGATGCATTTATTGCTTGGCAAAAATTTCTTAAGGAAAGATGGGAGTCCGCGGAAGTGTATGAATGTTCCGACAATGAGGAAGTTATTCCAACTCCGGATCATAATAACGATCCTTCACCTATTCAAAAGGAGGAGATTGGGTGTGACTTACCTATTGTTATAAACGAAGTAACACCCGCACAAGAAGATCTTACAATCTATACCGATGAGAATCATTTTAGTGAATGGCCCGATTCCGATGATGAGAATGTTGAAGAGATGATACTAGAGGATGAAACCACATTCATTGATTTTGTGGAAGACCCAATTGAACTTGCGAATGATTTTAATGATACCGAGACTTTGGTTAAGGTAGAAAACGACGAAGAATGGTTGCAAGGTTTAATAGAGGACCACGATATACAAGAGGTAAGTAATTCACTTGAATCTTTTAAGGATGAAGAGGATTCTATAATACAAGAATTTTTGAAAGGTTTGTCTAACCCTTTGCCTATTGATTCTTCTCCTTTACCTCTTATTGGTTTGAATGTATGTGCTTCGAAAGTATTTTTGGATGATTTTGTTTCTAAATATCCACCATTGGAAACACTTGATGCTAACACTATGCAGGTTTGCCAAGAGGAATACATGGAAGTTCCCGAATTCTATATTCTTTATACACTTCCGAGTGTGGACGAGAATAAGTGTGGGGGAAATTTCTATCGAGCGATAATTTCACTATTGTTTTCTTGTGCTAATATTTGTATGGAGTTATTGTTTTATGCAAAAAGGTATTATGGGTGGATCCTCAAATTTTCCGATTGTTAGTATATGGGGAATGAATCTTGCAAGAGCCAAGTCGGGCGTCGACTTTAAAACAAGCGCTTAATGGGAGGCAACCCATCGGTTTTGTATTTCTTATCCTTTTTGCTTTTTGTTATTTCTTTTCTTGTTTCTTATCATGTTAAAATTTCCCACCTTGACTTTACTAGGAGGATTCAATTACATTGAGGACAATGTAAGGTTTAAGTGTGGGGAGTGGTTAAACATGTTTTTAAAACAAAAATTACAAAAAATGAAAAATTTGAAAAAACAAAAAAGAGTTTTACTTAAAAATTCCAACTTTTAAAGATTTTAGAGTCACTAGCATACTTCTAGGTATGTTTACATAGAGATTTTGACCGACATAATTGAACTTGGAAATGTTAGAGAACTACATTCGGATTTCTTGTTTGTTTGAGTGTTAAATAATGGATTTAATCATGCCGGTGATGCGAATTTGGTGCAGGGAGAAGTGCGTTATTAGAGTTGCTGATCAATCATTAGTGGAGACTACCCGTATTCATATCATAAGAGGCACCGACCAGAATTCTTCCATCTACTAAAAAGCTTCTTTTGAGTGTGTGTCACCGTACGTAAATTCCGGGTAGAATGGTGAGCTACCCAACCTCCCACCAATAAAAGCACTACTCTTTGATCTCTTGAGTGCTAATTTTGTCAATCATGAGGGTGACGTCCATGGATGAAAGCTTCCTTCTTGTAGTTCGATTTGCAGTTAGCACCATTCTCTCTCTCGACAACAACGGATCCATAGAAACACTCTCATCATCAACAAGGAGCGACATCAAGATCTAAAGGAAAGTTGGAAAAAGTTTAAGGTTTACAAGCAACGGAACGGGAAAAAGAGCAAATTTCAAATACAAGTAAAGCAACATACAAATGAGCGGATTTTTACATATATGTTGAAGACTTACACTACAATGAGGTAATTTTATATTCAAGTATGAAGACTTATTCATGAAAGCGAAGAAAAGTAAAAGGTGAGAATTTTTGAAGTTTATGATTTCAAGGCGATACAAGTTGTGAAGAATCAAGCGGTAAAATACTTCTTCCACGGCCATGGTTTATTTTGTATTTAATTTCTCTTGTTTTTAATTAAAAAAAAAAAAAAAAAAAAAAAAAAAAAAAAAAAAAAAAAAAAAAAAAAAAAAAAAAAAAGATGAAAAAAAAAAAAAAAAAGAAGAAAGAAAAAACAAGAGAAATATTTGTATAAGCCGTGGGGAAGGAAAATCTATAAGGAAGTTTCGAGCGACAAGATTTTAAGGTAAAAAGAGTTGAGAATTGTTTAATTCAAAGGTTTATCATCAATATTTGAAACCGAAGACGAAGACGAAGATCAAGACGAGGAGCGGAAGACGTTTCTATTGGATGCCGTGAGAGTGGTGTTATCATATTGGCGATCGGATGTGAAGGTAAGTAAGTAATCCCATCCTCAATATAAATGGTTGATTTCCTTTCTTAGAGATCGTCAGAAAAAATGGTTTTTCAAAATATTAAAAGATGTGGGTTTTTCAAAATATTTCGGAAGTTATCCTTCCCACCATTCAACGTGATGCAGGATTTCTCTCTTCATTCCTACCTGCACACATGTGAGAACCATAAAAAAAAGCTGTCTTTTTGAGTGCAATTATCATAAAGTCTTTTTGGTGAGGCGTGTCGAGGCGAAATGCTTATTGATCGTTTCTCAAACACGCATTCTCTCATTATGGTGTGGTTATTTCTCACTCAACATTTAAGAATGAGAATATGTTCTTTGGTATTTCTAACTTCTTATTACTAGCATGCGAAACTCTATGTCCTCATAGCTCTTTGATGCTAGGGACGCTTGAACGCTTTGAAGTTGTGAGTTTTTAGTTTGATTTGCTCGAGGACTAGCAAAGTCTAAGTGTGGGGAAATTTGATAGGTGTAGAATACACCTAATTTACTATCTAGTAGTTTATGCTTTCTTTGCTATTTTTCTTGTAAATTATGTATTTTACGCTTGTTTTGAGTTTTATAGCTACTTTGGAGTCGCACGGAGGAAAAGAAGAAGAAAGCACCCAATTTGAGCCAAAAGGGCAAAAGGTCATTTTACAAAGCGATTGATATATGGAGCCCAGTTAAGGTTAAGGGGCAACCCAATTTGAGGAGTGTTAAACACAGACCAGCCAAGGTTAAGGGCTACTCTCTTGGAGGAGCACTAGAGAAAGGACAATTGAAGTTAAGGGGCTGCCAAACTGGGTAGCCCTTATCCAGAGATGAAGTGCTACTATCAATGGGTATTTGGATGGGTTATGGTTGATCCCAAACCCGTAGACCCACACCCGGATCCATATCCGCACCATTTTATCAACCCTAAATCGAGAGTTATTTCCAATCATCTTCATTTATTGATTCTCACCTGGAAATTGAGACAAAGGTCGAGAGTGAAATCGAGAAAGAGAGAAGATCGAGATTAATGGCAGAGGAATTGAGAGAGCAAATCGAGGGATCGAAGTGAGATCGAGAAATTATGGCAGTGGTGATGTGATTGAGGCAAGCAATGGTTAGGGTCACTGTAATCGAATCGAGAGATAGGGTTTGGATTAATGGTCGCCGTTGATGTGAAGTACAACAAGGAACAAATTGTTCGAATGAGCTTAATAGTTGTTCTTTGCTAATGCACCGAGAATTGGATCGAGAACTCGCAAAATAATAACTGTGCATTCGAAGTCAAGATGAGAGCAGATTGAGAAGAAGAAGCGTGATGAAGATAGAAACGGATATGGTTATGTCACAGAGATTGAAGATGGGTTTTGATGACTTAGGAGTTTCCTGTGAATTGAGGAGAGACTGATGCAGTTGGTGGTCACTGCAACTAGGGATTCGATCTGAGTATGTGAGGCGCTGTTGTGTTGAAACAAGAAATCAGACATGGGTCTGTGTTGAATCGAGAAGAACAGCTACTGCTGGTCATAACAAGAAATCGAGACACGAGTTGATGAATCTCGGTCAGAGTTGAGCTTGAAGAAGAGATGGGTTTACAGTGATTTAATGGAAGAAATAAGGGTTGGCTGCTGTTGAAAGTGATTGATTGAGTCGATGGATTTGACATTGAGTGATTAAGACACGGTGATGGGTTAGTGTTGGATGGTGGAGCTGTGAGGATTTATTTGTAGTGCTGCTGTGAAGTTGCAGTGTGATGCAGGAAGAACAGATGCAAACTAGTTTGGCTCAAGGTAAAGATGGGAAGCTATGTGTTGAATGGGTGTTAACTGAATTTGCAGGTGGCTTGAACCTGGTGGAACTGAATTGAAGCTGGTTCCTGATGCTGAAGCTGTGTTGCAGCTGCAAGCAATTGCAGGCCAGGGAATTCGCCTGACATTAAGAAGTATGAGCAGCTGGAATTAACTACAGTGTCAAGTTATGTCAATGTTTAGAAGGGTTGCAGGTGGTCTTGCGCAATTGGTGAGGAATTGGAGGTGATTAAGATGCTATGAGATTGAGCTGTGGTCTGGAGTTGGCTCTGAGCTGGAGATTATAGGTCTTATGAACTGTTCGAGATGTTATTGTGTCCCGAGGTAACATGGCGGGGTTTGCCGATATGAGATAGGAACCGAAATGTTGCGAGATGTGACAGAAAGGTCGTCGTGGTTACATATGAGCTTGGATATTACAAGGTTGCAGTGGTTAGAAAGGTTTTGATGGGGATTTTGCAATGGATCAAATGAAGAACAGGGAAGGATACAGCCATCTGGGCTGTGCACAATGGTACACAGGGCCAACATGGCTGGAAGCACAATCATGGTGCAGCAGCAAAGACAGGATGTGCAATGGCCTAGGCATGGGTCACTCAGCCGAGTTAGCTTTGACTCAGCAACTGACTCGGTTTTGACCCAGCTGACTCTTCCCCTTTGACCCTTGACCGCTGACTAACAGTTGACTGACGGTTGACCACTTTGACCGTTAGTCCTAACGGTGGACTGACGGAATATTCCGTCGAATATTCTCCCGACGACAAAATTTTCAGGCGACCGGCGGCGACGTTTTCCGGCCAAATTCCGGCCATAATCCCAGTTTTCCGGCGAGCAAAATTCCAGAATTTTCTATGGACCTCTCATGGGTATGAAGACTTGGGCTAGGAATTGGATGGAGAATTGGACTCAAATTTGGAAAGAGAAGGTGGAAGAGTTGAGAAAAGCTTGATTTGGAAATTGAATTGCAAAAGGAAAAGGATTCTAATCCTTGGAAGAATTGGAGAATTTTGAAGCCTATAAATAGAGAAGTTTTCTACAACTTCTACACATATCTTTTACACTTTTCTACACACACAATTCTTTTCTTTTCTTATTCTTTGTGTGAACTCTTTTAACATGAGTAGTTAATTTTATTGATTGAGGATGAATTCCTAGTTTTTAAACATATGATTTGAGTTTTTGTTTCAATTCTATCTTGAAGTTTTTCACATGATTATCGTTTGTTTTTACTAATAGGAGTGATCTTAAAGACATTCATGATTGATTGATAGATTGTTTAGGTGGCCAACTAAATTGATTTGTTAATTTGATCTAAAGCTAGTGAAAGTTAGGAGATAAGTAATCGTTTCTTGACTCTTTACATAAGTAGCAAACACGAGACCTTGCGGAGGGATTCCGTGGAGCAATTGTGTGTAGAAACAACGCTAGAAAGTGGACCAAGCGAACCGAGTTTAACTACTAGTACTAAACCTAAATTCATAAATCTTAATGCATTCGGGAATTACATCTTGTAAGCGGACCTCAAGGTGGTTCTTTTGAATAGAATCTGATAACTAAGCGGACTGTTACTCGGTGAAATTAGGGATTTTGGGGCTAGCTAAGCGGACTGCTATCCTACGGTTGGTGATAATCTGTGACTAATAACAAGTAGAAGAGAACATAACTTTAATCATTGTTTCGTAACGAAGAAGGATTCCTTGATCTCGTTTCTCTTATTGCTTTCAACTTTCTTTCCACGTTCAATTGCTTTGATTGGCCTGATTTCATAGAACCTAATGCATCTAGGGAATTAAACTTGATTAGTTCTTTTACACGTTAGGTTGTTCCTTTAGATAGAATTCATATTCGCATCTTTTAATGTGTTTGTTGATGACATGAGGAGATTTGCGGGATATTCTTGCGATCAAGGTATTCTAGGGTCTTTGATAAAAGTTGAGATTAAAATATCAATTCTAGTTATTGTGGTGAAACCATGTTTGTGAATGAAAACGAAATCCGTAACCAATACTTGCTTATCCGTGATTTGATTTGTTTGCTTATTTCTTTATTTGTTTTTATTTAGTTTATTATAATCACAAAACTACCGGTGTTATTTATAGGGAACCGAAACAATTTGACAACCTAGACCTCTCTGTGGGATCGATCCTTTCTTGCCCTTGCTATATTTATATTTTGAGTAGTAAGAAATTGTAAATTTATTTTTGACGCTTACGACAGCGATCATCCTACAGCTAAGATCTGCACCTTAGATGAAAAAGTGGTCGTTGATTATTGCGGGACTTAGTTTTGGTAACCGCATAGGGAAGGCCGGTGTAGCGTGACGCGGCAAGGTGGTTGGTATTCCATTGGCACACGTGGTATGGTATGCCTTGGCGCGGTTTAGCGTGGCCAAAACTAGGGTTTTGGGCCAAAGGTTACCATGCGTTGTTTGGCAACCTTGGACGGCTAGGATTCGCATTTAGGATGGAAGGGTGGCCGTTGATCATCGCACGCCTTCGTTTTGGTAGCCGCATAGGGATGGCTGACATGGTATGGCGCGGCAAGGTGGTTGGCATGCCATTGGCACATGGTATGGTATGCTTTGGCGCGGTTTGGCGTGGCCAAAGCTAGGGTTTTGGACCAAAGGTTACCATGCGTTGTTTGGCGACCTTGGACGGATAGGATTTGCATTTAGGATGGAAGGGTGGCCGTTGATCGTCGCACACCTTCGTTTTGGTAGCCGCATAGGGAAGGCTGACATGGTATGGCGCGACAAGGTGGTTGGCATGCCATTAGCACATGTGGTATGTTATGCTTTGGCGCGGTTTGGCGTGGCCAAAACTAGGGTTTTGGGCCAAAGGTTACCATGCGTTGTTTGGCGACCTTGGACGGCTAGGATTTGCATTTAGGATGGAAGGGTGGCCGTTGATCATCGCACGCCTTCGTTTCGGTAGCCACATAGGGAAGGCTGACATGGTATGGCGCGGCAAGGTGGTTGGCATGCCATTGGCACATGTGGTATGGTATGCTTTGGCGCGGTTTGGCTTAGCCAAAACTAGGGTTTGGGGCCAAAGGTTACCATGCGTTTTTTGGCGACCTTGGACGGCTAGGATTTGCATTTAGGATGGAAGGGTGGTTGTTGATCGTCGCACGCCTTCGTTTTGGTATCCGCATAGGGAAGGCCGGCATGGTATGGCGCGGCAAGGTGGTTGGCATGGCCAAAACTAGGGTTTTGGGCCAAAGGTTACCTTGCGTTGTTTGGCGACCTTGGACGGCTAGGATTTGCATCTAGGATGGAAGGGTGGCCGTTGATCGTCGCACGCCTTCGTTTTGGTAGCCGCAATAGGAAAGGCCGGCATGGTGGGGCCAAAGCAAAAAAAATGGCGCGGATGGTCTTGCCATAGTGGGGCCAAGGGTTTGGCACGGACGGCTTGGCATGGTGGGGCCAAGGCAAGGTGCGGTTGGCGTGGCCAAAACTAGGGTTTTGGGCCAAAGGTTACCATGCGTTGTTTGGAGATCTTGGACGGATAGGATTTGCATCTAGGATGGAAGGGTGGCCATTGATCGTTGCACGCCTTCGTTTTGGTAGCCGCAATAGGAAAGGCCGGCATGGTGGGGCATGTAGTTGCAGGAAATCCTACACTACACCCCTCACAATAATCCACACAACTAAGACATTTGGAGATGGACAACAATGATTTTATTGATTAATTCTTTGAATGTTTACAAGATAAAATGGAAAAGAGCTAAAGAAATTATAATCACCACAAACTTTCTCTTTCCTAATGACTTGTCTAACACTCGGAAAAATATCTCTCCTACAACAGGCTTATTCGACTCTTTATATAGGGTAGCACACAATGGATGACAGCTAAGTTGTCCTTTATTTTCGGTAATGACTTGCGAAATATCGCAAGTGTACAAG
The DNA here is from genome assembly GCA_023531295.1 of Papaver armeniacum. Classification (NCBI taxonomy): domain Eukaryota; kingdom Viridiplantae; phylum Streptophyta; class Magnoliopsida; order Ranunculales; family Papaveraceae; genus Papaver; species Papaver armeniacum. The sequence goes on along the minus strand of JAJJWW010000748.1, from coordinate 765,247 downwards.
TATACAATCTCGCGACACTCCTAATCTTTGCTAGGTCTTCACATCTTTCTCGTGTTTTGGCTGTCGTCATTCATTGCGTCATTTATATGACTCTTCTGCGACGCCCTCGCAACGCTGTCGTTTATTGATCTCGCGAAGTATTGATGTCGCGATATTCTGATCGTACATCTTGCCTCTTCTCATGTCTTCTCTGCGAAGATGAGAATGTCATGAGAACCAGTATTTTGAAATGCCGCAATCGTTTATTTTCCACCAATTTTTGCCGACAAGATTCCGTGGATTTAGGGGTGACTGTTTACACGTATCTAAAATTCTCCTTTTTTACCGGCACATTTAATGTTATCCGGTTACTCTTTCCTTGTCTATTTAAAGGAGAATCCCTTATGAAAGTATTTCTTCTCTTTTGCTTTGTCTTCTTCATCGTCTGCAACTTTTTTTGCTGTTTTTTTCATCGTCTTCTTCATTATTTTTCTGCTATTATTCCTCTGCCACTATTCTCATATTTCTTTTTCTGCTGCTGTTTCTATGGAGCCATCAAGGTTTGTTAATTTTGTTGAATTTGATTACTTTGTGATTGATCTCTCTTATTGAAGTTGTTTTGTTTTGATACTGTTCTTCTTTTAATGATTCCCCAGCTGTTTTTGTTTTAGCAAGAACAAATCTAACACCGAGTTCACCATTGTGAACCCTACTATCTCCATGGGCTCGCAACCGAAAGCCACTGTCACTAAAAGAAAGACTGCGAATAACAAGGTATTTAAGAAATATTTACTCTTTTAATAACAATATTGTTGCCTCTGTTTCTTATTTAACTTGTAATTCGCAGGATGACAAAAATGTTGATAGGTCCCCCAAGAAACCTCGCTGTTCTAAACCTGTTGCACCTGCTGTTTCCTTTCCAATATTCAAACTTACAACTCCTCCTGCGATATCGTCGCAGGATAAATCAATTCCTCTTTTGCAAGATAAACCATCTTCTCCTGCGATATCTTCGCAGGATAAATCAATTCCTCCTTCTCTTCTCACCACCTCTGAAAATGCCCCTGTTGATATTCCTGAATTCTCCATCAATGAAGTTCCTCAGGATGAACCCCTTTTTAATGCCTCTGTTTCTCCCCCACTTATTAATCTTCATCAATCTGTTTCTCCCCCACTTATTAATCTTCATCAAATCTCTTCTTCTGGTATTTCTATGACCAAGGATGACTCAATTCTTCCTTCTCCTCCCACCATTACCTCTTCATCTGGGTCTATCCCTCTTACTAAAGAAAACCTGGAAGGGATAGATGTAGCTTTCAAAGTTTTATCAGACATCATGAATGATGTCAAGAAAACCTCCATTGACCCAATCAGATCTAGTGTTTGCGAATCTTTGAGTAAATATTTCGGTTCTGACAAAATGTCGCGAATGTCTTTAGAACAAGAAATTAAGACATTGAAGAATAATCTTCAAAATGTCTCGCTGGATCGTGATAATCTTCGCAAGAAGAATGAAGAATTAAAAGGTACTAATTCTCTTCCCCACCTTTTTTTTTTTAATGAACCTCAAGTCCTTGCTCGCCCTTCAAGCTTTAAACCAGAAGCGAAAAATGGAGATATATCAGTTGGAATCTACTGTTGAAGAAGCTCGAATGGATATAGATGCTTGGATGGAGCAATATAACCAATTAGATAATCTTCATACGTATTCTGTTGACCAAATAGATAATCTTTCTAAAGAAAATGCCGACTTAGTTCAGGAACAAGGCTCATTAAGTAATGAATTATCTTGCCTCTCTTACTCTTTGACTAAAGCTAATTTGGAGTTGGAAACTTTATCAGATGAGAATGGAATTCTTACTCAAGAGAAGCGAACTCTGTTAAACAAGGTGGCGATTTACTCGCAACAATTTGATGTTTGTCAAAAAATATGTAAAGAACAAGAACAATCTCTTCGTTCGCTGAGAAATCAACTCGAAGAAGTTACTGCCGAGAAGGATAAACTTATCCAGGGTAGAATAACCTTAAGTGTAAAGGCGAACCAATTCAAGGATCAATGTTCCAAGTTAGAAAAGTCCAATTCTTCTCTTGCGAAAGAAAATGCTTTACTTGTTTTGAATGAAAAAAGCTTGCGATCTCGACTGAAAGGTTTAATTGGAGATAATTTTGATAATGCCATGGATCAATTGGAGAATGGTTGCTCGGCTTTAATCCAATATCTTACCTCGCAAAAGGAAGGTAGTCATATAATTTGACTACCTTAATCCATTTATTTATTATTTTGTGATATTTTCCTTGCGAATTCCAAATATCTGAATAATTTTTTATGTTCTTTTCTTTTGCAGATTCTGAGAAAAATCTTCATTCCTCTATTGCCACTTTAAAATCTGACTATTCAAAAATTCGCAAAGAAAATGGAATACTCACTGCTTCCCTTGCTCGCTCTCGCGATCGTGCAGAAAGAAGATTCGATTATATGTCTGACTATAAAGATATAGAGAGTAGAAATCATCAGAAAGCACTCCTTCGTCAATTTCATCTTAAGGCCGAAGTTCTTGTGAATGATGTTTTACTATCTAAATCTCTTGATCCTGTATGTATCGAACCTTTGGAAGTAAGCGACGATGAAGTTCCTAATTCTCCTGACAGCGATTATGACTACAATAGTGGAGAAGAGCTCGCAAATGAAGAGACAATCCCTCCTAGTAAAACTGTCAATGATGATCTGGTCGAAGGAGGATCTGGTGGAAATATAATAACTAGCGAAAATATGGATAAAGTTGCTGAAGAAAACCCAGTATCTCCTTCTGTTGAAAAAACTGATATTTGAGAATTGACTTTCTCTTGTAATTTTTCTTCTTGTACTGTTACTTCTTTACGTACTTCAATCATCTTTTAGATGTGTTCATCTTCTTATTATTACTCTTTCTTTCAACGAGTATAATTTGTGATAATTAATAATTGCTATTTTGTTTTCCATTATCTTTATTTATGTTGAAATTCATCATTGCGACAAGATCGCGGGACGTCTTTACATTTTCATGTAATGACCCATTGATCTTGCCTTATCGTTGCTCTTGTGTGGTCTTATTTTGCCTTCCTAGTTAAAGGTCTTATTTTGCCACCCCTCATTTTTGCGTCAATATGACAGGTCTAAATATTCTTACGAACATAAAGTCCCATGACATTGCCGTCTTACGACAAAATCGCAGGACGTCTTTACACTTTCATGTAACGACCCATTGATCTTGTATTATCATTTCTTTAGTATTTTTGCCTCTGCAGGATATTATTCTTGCGACAATATGACAGGCCTAAATATTCTTGCGAACGTAAAGCCCCATGACATTGTCGTCTTTGCGACGAAATCGCAGGACGTCTTTACACTTTCATGTAAAGACCCATTGATCTCGTCTTACCCTCGCGTTAGTATTATTGCCTCTTCAGGATCATCGCACAAATATGACAAGCCTAAATTTTCTTGCGAAAATAGAGCCTCATGACATTTGCGTCTTAAAACACTTATCAGCTCCCTAATTGAGGGTGTCGCCCTTATCATCTCCCTGGTTGCCCTTCAAGGAGGCGTACATCGGCCATACAAGACTAGCTCCTCCCATCCGGTCTTAACAACAACCAGTTGTTTTCGTAGCCTCTTATCCCTTATACCTATAGGGCTTATGGTTACGAGACTGCACCCTAAGTGGAGTTTTCTTCGGGCCGAGACACTTCAAATTCCACAGGAACTCTTGGCTCAGCCGTGTACCTCGGCGCCTTGGTCATACACTGACTCCTTGGGAGAGACCCTCGGTCGTACAACCAGGGTATAACCTTATATATATAGTTGGAAATCCAAGGTATATCCCCCGGATGGGCTTTATTGACCCCAAATTTTCATGACTCAGGTTCCAGGGGCGGTGTAACCTTTTCCCTGAGCCATGTCAAGAGATACCCCCTTATATGACGCACTTTAGGTAGGGATGGCCATTTGCCCCACCCAAACCCATCCCCGTGGGTACCCGCCCCGTTTGGGTAGGGTTTTACCCGCACAAATGGGGATGGGGTCGGGTATGGGTAATACCCGAAACCTAAGCTGCGGGGATGGGGTGGGGATGGGATTCAAGGTCCCCGCCCCATACCCGCCCCGTAGCTTTCATATTATAAGGGTTTAGACTTTTATGTAAGAATTCGTATCGAATATTTATATTTTTACCAATTTGTCGAGCTTTCTTTCATTTATGTTTATACTTCTGCCACTTCTTTCATTTATTATATTCTTGATCGTTCTTGTATATTCATCACTTTCGCTTCTTTGTTGTGATCAGACACATTCTCTAAAAGTTAAAATAGTGAAATCGATACGGATAATGCAATGGTTAACATGGACGAAGATAAAATGAGAAAGGAAAAAGTAGCAAAACTAATAAGTCATTTATAGATTCTTTTGTTCACTTTAAGATGAATTTCTGAATTTTAAATTTTAGAATGCATTATTCTTATGTTATTATTTCTGTTTAAGTTTTGATTATAAATACATATATGTATTAACACCGTGTTACGGGTAACCCATGGGAAACCCGCCCCATACGGGTATTCCCCATACCCGCCCCGCCCCAATTCATGTGGGTAATGGGGCGGGTATGGGTATTTTTTTTTACGAACGGGGCAGTGACTGGGATTGGCATACCCGCCCCATACCCGCCCCATGACCATCCCTAACTTTAGGTCTTACATTTGCCTCTTACGAAATATCATTCGCGAACAAGGGTGTACGCCATAAAGGTTCGTCCCATTCACTCACTCTTTCATTTCTATTAATTCATTCAATCATTCATTTTTGATTATCTCTTGTTATTTTATTTGCGAGATATTCGCACATTCTTTCTTTATTTTATGCAATTTCGCAATCATTCTGTCGCAGGAACATTTCATATGAATTCATTCCATTTCATCCATTCAATATTTCGCAACTTATTCTTTCCCTTCCATCTTCTATGGGTAATATTTCTTGAGATATAATCTATTCCACGGTCTATCCAATCTTTGGCCCACATCTTTGCCCTCAGGATCCATTAATCTATATGCCCCTGTTCCAACTATCTCCTTGATGATATAATGTCCATCCCACTTTTTCGCCAATTTGCCACCACTTTCTCGCTGATATATTGGTGTTTCTCGCAATACCATATCACCTGGTTGAAATTCGCGTGTCTTGACACGTTTGTTATATTCTCTAGCTAATATTCGCTGATAATTCTCCATATGATGTAGTGCTCTTTCTCTCTTTTCCTCTAATTCATCTAGTTTAATCAAAATGTTCCCCGCACTAAGATTTCTCTCCCAAGCTTCTCTCTTTGTTGTTGGAATAATAACTTCTGTCGGAAGTACAGCTTCAACTCCATATGTTAGACAAAATGGTGACATTCCCGTAGCTTCTCGCCTTGTTGTATTGTAAGCCCATACTGCATTATGCACTTGTTCACACCATGCCTTATTATGTCCTTCTAACTTCTTCTTCAAGATATCTGCGATTGTTTTATTTGTTGCTTCGCTTTTGTCCATTGGCTGCGGGTATAAAGGAGTTGATTTCCCACATTTTATTTGAAATGCATTAAGCAACAATTCTATATTTTGCCCCTCAAATCAAGTTTCCCATTGTCGGATACCAACTGTCTTTGGAATTACAAATCTTCATATTATGTTTTCGAATATGAAGGTAAAAATATCTTTATCGCGAATGTGTTGTACTTTGCTTTTACTTCGCCCACTTTGTGAAATAATCTGTAGCGACAATCGGATATCTCCTCCGCCCGTACTGTAAAAAAGGTCCTACAATATCTAACCCCCACTTTCCAAAAGTCCATACACTTGTTGAAGAGGTTAATGGTGCTCCTGGTGCATGTGTTTTCTTTCCGTGCCTCTGACAATCTTTGCAACGTCTTGATACTTGTTTCGCATCTTCATGCATATATGGCCAATAATAGCCTTGCATTTTCGCCTTATGTGCTAAAGATCTTCCGCCACTGTGATTGCCAGCATCCCCACTGTGTAACATTTTTAACACTGCTTCTCCTTCCTTTCGTGTTAAACATCTAAGCGATGGTCCATTAAAGGATCTTCGGTACAATACCCCGTCTCTTAATTCATAATTTGTTGCACGGCTTTTTAATTTGTGCATCTCTAATCTATTTCTTGGTGTTTCTCCTTTCATTAGATAAGCATGAAGTTTTGTTCTCCAATCTTCGCAATTGGGTCTTTGTGTTTCATCTTCTATGAGCATTACTTCTGTTTCTTCCTCTTCCTCTTCCTCTTTGTTGATTGATGGTGATAGAAGTGTTTGTATTTTTATGCATCTCGCAGCTGGATCTGTCATCATACTTGATATAAAAGCAAAAGCATCCGCGAGTCTATTGTCTCTTCTTGATATGTGTCTCCATTTTATTTTTGGTATCTTCGCCGATAATTCTTCAACAAGTTTTTTGTATTTTTTCATGGATGGTTCATTTGTAGTATATTCTTCTTTTATCTGGCGAATAGCTAACTGGGAATCACTGGTGACTCTTACATTCTCCAACTTCATTTCTATTGCAAATCGCAAAGCATGTATTATAGCTTCATACTCTGTTTCATTGTTGGTAGATGCAAATTCCAATCTGAAAGAAAAAGCCATTTTATTGCCTTCTGGCGAGATTACAATGATCCCAATTCTGTTACCTTCTCCATTTGACGATCCATCTACCAATAATTCCCATCTGTTTGGCTCAGTTAATAAATCCTTTGGATTTCCATGTTCTTCTTCTATATCCATCATTTCTTCCACTAGTTCATCCTCTTCTAATGGAAATTCTGCTAAAAAGTCTGCCACAACTTGTGATTTGGTTGAGGATAATATTTCATATTTGAGTTTGCAATGACTTACTTGAGCATTCCATCTTTCAACCCTTCCTGACCTTTTTGAATTTTTCATCACTGACTCAATTGGTACTTTTGTCATTACCTTTACCGTGTGTGCTTCGAAGTAGATGCGAAGTTTAAATGTTGCGTAAACTAATGCCAGAATTAGTTTTTCAATTTTTGAATAATTCTTCTCCGCGGCATTGAATGTTTTACTAATGTAATAGATTGGCTTTTCCACTCCCGCGTCCATTCGCAATAATACTGCGCTTAGTGCATGCGAGGTTGTCGCAAGGTAAATTAATAACTCTTCCCCTGGCTCTGCTTTTTGTAAGATTGATATATCCATTAAATGTTCTTTTATTCCTTGTAATGCCTTTTCACATTCATCTGTCCATCTAAATTTCGCTCCCTTTTTAAGTATGTTGAAAAAATACTTGCACTTATCAGATGATCGTGAGATGAATCTTCCTAGCGAAGCTAATAGTCCATTTAACTTTTGCACATCTTTCACTGTTGCTGGTTTCGGCATATCGCGAATTGCTTGTACTTTCTCTGGATCGACTTGTATTCCTTCTTTTGAAACAATGTATCCTAAAAATTTTCCAGATGCCACCCCAAAGGTACATTTTTCCGGATTTACTTTGATGTTGAAATGTCTCATTTGTTCAAAAATTTCCTTCAAATCCCGTACATGATCTTTTGCTTCTTTACTTTTTATTAACATGTCATCCACATATACCTCTAGTGTTTTATGTATCCATTTTTCGAACACTTTTTCTACCATCCTTTGGTATGTTGCTCCAAAGATTTCGCAGACCAAAATGGCATTTTTGTGTAACAAAGATAATCCTCTTGGAGCAAAAAAGGCAGTATGCTCTTGGTCTTCTTCGACGAGAGGAATTTGATTGTATCCCTTGTATCCATCAAGAGAGGATATCCTTTCATTTCCCGCTGCTGACTCAACCATTTGCGGAATATCTGGCAAAGGAAAACTATCTTTTGGACAAGCTTTGTTTAGATCGGTAAAATCTATGCAAATTCTTATCCCTTTTTTCTTCTTTGGGACAACGACCATATTCGCTATCCATTCGGGGTATTTTGCTTGTCTAATAATTCCAGCATCAAGCATCTTTTGTAACTCTTCTTCTATTTGAGGATGATATGTTGTTGCAATTTTTCTAATTCTCTGCTTGAATGGTCTTGCATTTTTATCAATCTCTAATTTATGGCACGCTACAGATGGATCTATTCCAGGCATCTCATCCATATCCCACGCGAAAATGTCTTTATAATCTCGCAACAAATCAATAGTCTTTCTTTCCTCATCTATCTCCATTTTAGTCCCGATTTTTAACATCTTGGGTTCTTCTTCAGTTCAATTATTCACTTCCTTTGTTGGTTCTGCCGCAGTGTAGCTATCCTTCGGTTCTCCCATGGGCGTTGGTCCTTTTACTTCCTTCGCAAGATCATTCTCTTCACCATATATTCCTTTTCCTTCTTCTGCTCTTATCATGTAAGTTCTAAATTCTTCTTCCTTTTTCGCTGCTTTTGCCATCTTCTTGCGATCTTTTCGCCTCTTCACCTGTTCTTCATAATATTTTACTTCGATTTGATGATATATTCTTCCTTTATCAGTATCTCCTCTGATTTCGCCAATTCCACTCGGTATAGGAAATTTGACACATTGATGAAATGTTGATGCTACAGCTTTTATTGCATGTATCCATGGTCTTCCCAACAGCATGTTATATGGTGATTCCATATCCACTACACATAACGTCACATGTGTTTCAATTTCTCCCAACAAAATTCGTATTTTTATTTCCCCTTTAGGTTTTGTTATGGATTTGCCGAAACCATAGATATGATATGTTGCGGAAGTCATTTCTTCAACTTTGTACCCCAATTTTTTATAAGCATGATAAAACATTATATTCACTGAACTCCCTGTGTCCACCAAAGTTCTATTTATTGTCCATTCTTCCACTTGTTTTTCGTTAATTTTCCTTCTTCTTTGCTTGCACTTATCGTAATCACTAATGGAGATGTGTGATTTAAATTCTCTCCTGATATCTCTGTTGCAGTGAACATAATCTTCTGTTTTTCCCATTCTTTCAAGGGTGATGCTTTCTCTGCTGTTATAATCTTCTTTCCTTCAAAATCTTTTTTGTGTATTCTCCCTCTGATACTTTCATGAAATTCATTAACCATTGCTTTTGTAATCATATTATATTCCAATTCTCCATTACTCTCTTTGATTCTAGCTTTCTCCAATTTATCCATCATATTCTTGATTTAAACAATTTTAGTGACAATATCCAATCTCTTATCTTCAATTTTTCCCTGTTTCTAGCGCCAATATGTAGTTGCAGGAAATCCTACACTACACCCCTCACAATAATCCACACAACTAAGACATTTGGAGATGAACAACAATGATTTTATTGATTAATTCTTTGAATGTTTACAAGATAAAATGGAAAAGAGCTAAAGAAATTATAATCACCACAAACTTTCTCTTTCCTAATGACTTGTCTAACACTCGGAAAAAGATCTCTCATACAACAGGCTTATTCGACTCTTTATATAGGGTAGCACACAATGGATGACAGCTTAGCTGTCCTTTATTTTCGGGAATGACTTGCGAAATATCGCAAGTGTACAAGTATACAATCTCGCGACACTCATAATCTTCGCTAGGTCTTCACATCTTTCTCGTGTTTTGTCTGTCGTCATTCATTGTGTCATTTATATTACTCTTCTGCGACGCCCTCGCAACGCTGTCGTTTATTGATCTCGCGAAGTATTGATGTCGCGATATTCTGATCCTACAGGGCCAAGGCAAAAAATGGCGCGGATGGTCTTGGCATAGTGGAGCCAAGGGTTTGGCACGGACGACTTGGCATGGTGGGGCCAAGGCATGGTACGGTTGTCTTGGCATGGTGGGGCCAAGGGTTTAGCATGCCATTGGCGCATGGTGCGGATAGCATGGTTGGGGCCAAGGCAAGGTGCGGTTGGCTTGGCATGGTGGGGCCAAGGGTTTGGCATGCCATTGGCGCATGGTGTGGCTAGCATGGTTGGCATGCCTTGGCGCGGTAGACGTCGCTGGCATGGTTTTCCATTGGCACAGTGGTGCGGTTGGCATGGTTGGCATGCCTTGGCGTGGAGATGTGGCTGGCATGGTTTGTCATTGGCACAGTGGTGCGGCTGGCATGGTTGGCATGCCTTGGGGCGGAGAATTGGCTGGCACGGTATACCATTGGCACATGTGGTGCGGCTGGCATGGTTGGCATGCCTTGGCACGGAGATGTGGCTGGCACGGTATGCCATTGGCACATGTGGTGCGGCTGGCATGGTTGGCATGCCTTGGCGCGGAGATGTGGCTGGCACGGTATGCCATTGGCACATGTGGTGCGGCTGGCATGGTTGACATGCCTTGGCGCGGAGACGTGGCTGGCATGGTTATCCATTGGCACGGTGGTGCGGCTGGCATGGTTGGCATGCCTTGGCGCGAAGACGTGGCTGGCATGGTTTGCCATTGGAACGATGGTGCGGCTGGCATGGTTGGCATTCCTTGGTGCGGAGATGTGGCTGTCATGGTATGCCATTGGCACAGTAGCATGAGAATTAGGGTTTGGCATAGGTGATGTCGGTCAATGCTAAGGGTTCTGCCGTGGAACATGACACATGTACATAAAAAAAAGGTACCCTGGTAATTCTTACGTAGGCATGCTGATTGATTCAATAAATGTGCTAATGGTCATAGTGTCGTCATGTCAGATGTGCGGTTTTACGATTTTAATCCTAAGCTAAAAACCACCATCAACAGTCCCACAAAATCAGAAAGCTCTGATGTCTGCACAAGTGTTGAATCCCACTACCGTAGGGAAAGGAATGCTGAATCAACAGAAGATACTCGGGTCCGAGACGATCAAGCCTAAGACATTCGAAGCTTAAATAATACGACGCTTCAATGCTCAAGTATCTAAGAAGTCTTCAAATTGTACTCTCAATCAAAGAATACACCTTCGATAATGGCGCCTCTGGCTTCAGCACAAACATCTCGACGATGACACACTGATTCACCACCGACACGATCAAAGTGAAACTGAACTACAATCGCTGAGTCATCACTATCTCCATGACAAGACTTCTGAAGCAGATGCAACATCATTCATCCATCGATGGCACGAATTCCTTCAACATGCACTGGGGACTTGATCTTATTGGACAAGATTCAATACATAGCAAGTCATTGCAACCTGATGCGATTCCATGAAAACTTTATCAATGGAATCTCTCTACATCACGAACTTTGCACAACTAAGGAACTTCTCTCTTCATCGATCACACCTAGAATGGAGACTGCTGATGCAATCTGCCGCAACAACGTCGACTCATTGGTGAAGCCAGTTCACGGTAAAGTCATACTGATCAGGATAATTCGGGTTGTACTCCCAGTACACCTACATCTTATGGATGCTCAACCCAACAACTAGTTCGTGAACGTGAAGGTTCACAGAGTAGAGGAACTCCACCCAGTATCGGCATCAACAAGGATATGTGGAGGAACTCTATTCATGGTCTCAGCATCAATAAGAATTTATGGAGAGAATTCGATCGTGATCTCAACATCAATAACAGTCTCAGGTGCAACATCAGTCTTCATCAACTAACCATTCTCTGAAGCATTGCTCGCTGAAGCGGACTTCTCCAAGCATTAATGATTCGTGTCAAGATGTGTAGACATGAAAATATGTTCACATGAAAGTCTTCCCAAAGCTTGCACGACTGGTGGGCACAAGCCAAAGACTTCTACAAGATGTTCTCATCACCTCTGCAAATGAGATACATCACACTTCAGGCCATGGGGTTACAAAAACGTACCAATGGGTGAGGAATCGGACAATGCTTCCTCAACGAAAGATGTTTTTATATGTCTCTGATACAACATACCAAAAGGTCACATTAATCGGACATAAGATCTGAAAGATACGGCCTTTACCGTCAGGTCTACGAAATATGAAAAGTTTGTACGGGATTACGAATTACAAATGTACACGCTTCGTTGGATGACCTCTATAACTCCAAATTGAGTGATTCTTCTCTCATGTGATAACTCAGTCTCTTAGCTTCAAAAGTTGGGGTCAAGCATCGAATTTCGACGTCGTATGAGGTTCATACAGCTTCCAGAGCGTACAACATGCAAGCAGCAATTCTTAGGTGGGATTCATATAACTTCCACAGTCGATCAATGTCCACCGGGTCTTTCCACTAAGTACTTCATCAAGGTACCTCCAACTTCGACCATCTAGGTCTTTACATCAATTTTTCTACCTGGGTCATCTATCCAAGTTTTGCCAGAAGAAGAGAAAACGAAAGGAGAGATTTAACAAACTGGGGACTGACAGTCCACTAATCATGACGATCAGTTTCACATTCCAAGACCCGTGGCACCAGACTCTCATCATAAAAGGAATGCTACCACCGGTACATGAAACCATGGTCATTACACCACCCCCTCTTGAAAGCAACCTCAGTTATGGTCCCGTGACCAGGGTTTCAGAAGTGATATTTTTATGACTGACAGAAATAAGATGGCTGCAAGCACCATGCTCATGTATCAATCAAGGGTTCCTGATCTCAAATGAATCAATGGCATTGAAATCCGTCACCAACCCTTCAAAACACAAGAGAATGGTCCAATGACACAACAGGGGTGTTTTACAACGAGCTCGTCGGAGACAATTTTACACTATCCCGTACAAAGCAGCGATCTGGGCGAAGTTGGTGAAGAATCCAGAGATGGGTAATATACCATTCTCTTCATACGGATGTCCTCTACAACATATCCAAAATTCACAACAATTGGAGAAACGAGCGAAGAGTTGTGGCCAAAACATTGGACCACATGCTAGCTGAAAATTTTCTGAAGGTCTCCTGGAAGTTTACTGTTTCGTCGATTTCGACCCCTACACGTGCTCAAAACTTAAAAATCTTCTGTATTAAAGCTTGGAAATTTCCTGGGCATAAGGATACATGGGTAGATCGCGAAAAACTGATATCGGATGAAGATTTTAATGCATTTTTGCTAAAAGGCTGAGCTCTGAATTTTCGGTGACGTATTTCGGTAAAGTTTTTCACTTATTCATGAGAATCTTCCTTAACTCATCAACAAAACAGCAATTTCATACTTCTATGAAGAAAATATACAATGGGTACTTACTGGAGTAGTCCCTAAAGTGCTCAAGGGACCGGAATTGCCAACATCACCATTGGAAACATCATTGCTTTCACTCGGTTTGAAATGCAGGTTTTTTTCTTCACCATCCTCCGAAGACGAATGGGAATCATCAGTACTCCCTTGTTCCATGGAAATCTCCTCCTGAATACATCAACAACAATTATTGGTATTTCATTTAAGGAGTGTCATGAAAGATTATAGGAAGAGGTACTTACATCGAATTCTTCTTTGACGCTCGATTCAGAAATTGTTTGTTCAGCAGCAATGAATTGAAGACCGTCAAGGATCGATGAAGCAAAGTTCTGAAACGAAGTAACAAACATTGGTTTCATGATCCTAATTGCACGGACAAGAAAAAGTCATGATATAAGGAGCGCTAACAACTTACCAAAGAGACAGTCGGGGACTTTACATTGTTCGATATCATTCTATGATCCTTATTTCTAGATTCTCCACTTCGAAGACTTACTGCTATTTTTGAGTAATCCACATCAATCGAACAAGGGCCCATTTGTCGAGCTACTTTATCGATGTTATATTCCTCCATCAGAGACTTCCCGTGCATTACTGATACTAAGTAATCAGGAGTACAACTCAGTATGAAGTATCTCTCACCATCACTCAGAGGTCCCAGAAGCACCATTCTTGAAGCTGCATCTGTAGAGATATCATCTTTGGAAGTATCATTATGCGAACCAGTCATTCTTGCAAAGTTGATGTGACGTCCATACAACATTCCTACTTCAGTATATCATCCGTTGATGCAGATTTCATCAAAGCAGTGGAATTAAAGTACAACAAAAATAATTAGGATGCTCACATCAGCGTCTACAAAATGGCAACTCTCAACTCTTACCTATTTACGGTTTCACGAACTTAGTGATAATAACGTAAAATTTCGAAAATCTTGCTCGCTCCATCAAACCTGCAAACACGAGCAACACCCATTCCTTAAAATTCTGACACCTGACTTTTTCGCGAAATTATGAATAATTCACATAGCCCTTCATGTGAACATTCACTGATTTTCTACCGTGTGTGCATACACTATGAAATCACGAAAACATTATTGTTTGCTTTTAACAATTGTTTAAAATCATTTTGCAAAACATTATTGTTTTTTCAAAATTTGCTTTTAACAATTGTTTAAAATCATTTTGCAAAAATTTTCATAAAAATGGCCGTTCCCAGGACTTGTTTCGGTCACAAAGTGAACAACCCATGCAAATCTTTACTCTCCAGTATATTCCTTTGTTGTTGGAACGGTTTTTCAAAATTTGGGGAAGTGGAGGTAGTGGAATGATGGAGTAGTGGAGTTGTGTGTCGGTAATACACGACCAGTCTTGCCCACTTTCTGTTCATCTCTAACCGTCCATTCTTCTTGTGATGGCAATTGTGAAAACTCACATATTCGAAAGTCGATGTTGTGCGGTATCGTGTGTATTTTATGCAGTCTTGCATTACGGTGTGGTAAAGTGATGTGTAATGACTGCTCACTAACCAAATAACTCCTGACCGGGGTTGTATAACCAAGCTGGTGAAGTCGGACGGATGAGATGATGATTGAGACACTCATCTGCGGCCGTTGATGAAATTAGGTTTTTAAAGAGGTGCGCAAGCATCACTCTTGACTTGGTGAAACCAAGCATGGGAAGGATTTTGAGAGGACCGACCATACATGCGTGTTGAATGATGGTGTAGGCGCAATTTTCCCTCATGAGGCGCGATCCGGGCCACTCAATTTGACCGTCAAAGGGAGTGGTCGAGATTGATTTTTGACGGAAGTTTGATACCGCAAGAAAGCGCGTGCCATACTCCTTTCCGGCGCATTTTCCAAGACGACCTAGCTTGGTCGGTCTTGGCGGTTGGTTTGGCGTGAAGATGGTGGTGGCGTTCATGCCTATGTCTTGCCGTCTCATGAAACGTGATCTAAGCCACCCAATTCGTCCGGTGAAGTTGAGTGGTCGAGATTGGTTTCGGCAGAAATCTCTTCTTAAAGGAATTGGTAACCGCGTGTCATCCCAAGTTTGGCGCGCCCCAAGACCCATCTTGGTCGGTCTTGGTCGATCATACCACCGTGTAGGTGGTAGGTTGGTGTTCACACCTATACCTGATTATCCCATGAAAACGTGATCTAAGCCATCCAAATCATCCGGTGAAGTTGAGCGGTCGAGATCGGTTTAGGATTTGGGAGGTGTAACCGCACGAGTTTGGGCGTGCGTTTTGGGTTGTAGGGAATGATGTGCCTTGGCCGGCCGCGTGAGGAGGTAGATGGGCCCACGGTGGTCATCTTTGGTGTGACCGACCCTTGCTCAATCTAATCTGTGACCCTCCATTCGTCTTGGGAGAAGATGGACGCGCGATGTCTTGAACCCTAATTTTGGCTTTCAAAGCCGCGCGACCATGCTCTTTTTCAAAGGCCGAATTTGTTGTAACCAATCATGGTTGGTTTTTGTGGAATTGGTCGAGTGTGTAGGCGGTCACATGGTGATTGTGTCGACATGCTCCGGGCCCTTTGAGTCTACATCTACACCCTCCATCTATGCTGCGAATGTGGACGGTTGAGACGTTTTGCGGCACATGTAATATCTGCATGAAACCTAATTTAGGGTTTTAGTCCATAATGCTTGGTATGGACGGTTTCTTGGCAAGCGAGCCAATGGTCGACCATGCGGGGTCGGTTGTGTGTATTCCATACACTGCTTGGGGGTGATGGAATTGATCAGGTCATCAATCATGCTTGTGGAGTTGGATGGCTATCGAATCATATCGGCAAGCTAAGGCCGTGGGTATTCCATACCATGCTTAGGGTGATGGAATTGATCTGTGGTCATCCAATCATGCTTGTGGAGTTGGATCGATCGAATCATATCACGGCAAGCTAAGGCCGTGGGTATTCCATACCATGCTTGGGGTGATGGAATTGATCTGTGGTCATCCAATCATGCTTATGGAGTTGGATGGCTGCGATCGATCATATCTGGCAAGCTAAGGCCGTGGGTATTCCATACCATGCTTAGGGTGATGGAATTGATCTGTGGTCATCCAATCATGCTTGTGGAGTTGGATGACCGCGATCGAATCATATCCGGCAAGCTAAGGCCGTGGGTATTCCATACCATGCTTAGGGTGATGGAATTGATCTGTGGTCATCCAATCATGCTTGTGGAGTTGGATGACTGCAATCGAATCATATCCGGAGGCCGATCGATCAATCACGCCAATCGGGCTAATATAACACACCGAGAGGGCTCAATCGGGCTAATATAACACACCGAGAGGGGCTCGGGCTAATATAACACACCGAGCATCGGCACATGCGGGTATTTCGTACATGGTTTCATTATTGTGCTTGGAGGTTCGTGTTACTCTATATATGAGTAACACTCGGTCTCATGCCACAATAATGATTCATTATAGTGCTTGGAGGTTCATGTTACTCTATAAGAGTAACACTCGATCGTCATGCCACGGCGATAATGAGTACGAAATACAAGGCTGATATATGAAATTCACAAGAAGGGATTGTTGCTACATGATCCATTCTTGGTGAATTAAGTGAGGGAATATCAACACTTATAAATGGCTTTATCTTTTACAAGATGTCGACGCATGATTTTTCCGGTTTTTACAAATCTAACCTTGAATGAAAATCCACCATCAACATTAAGTCCCACGCTATAGCACATAATGGTTACACTATTGTGTGGTAGGCATGAGATGGTGACGATTAAAGATAAAACTTATGAGACAAAGTTAGATGTTCTGGGGAGGGACGGTTCGTCCGTCCTTGAAAGCATGTCACGTTCAAGAAAGCGTCCGGAAAGTGTTCCCCTAGCATGATGTCGGTCTTGCACCTTCGATCGACCTTGCGATGCTTCCGGTCGAGGGCTATTGCGCTGCTTCGTTCAATCGTGGGGATGTGCCTAATCGATTATTTGTTGCGCATGCTTCGTTCGTGGGGTTCACTGCGCTGCTTGATCGAACGTGGGCTTGTTGTGTACGCCCGGTTGAAAGTGGGTCCACCGTGTACATGCTTCAAACGTCGGCCATGTGCTTCGCGAAACCAGCCTTCTTGTGTGCGCCGAACTTGAGACTTGAGCAATCTTGGGTCTTGAAACTTATCACGGGAAATCAATACCACATACTTGAACGATGTTTGGACCGGTCATTGTGTGCTCCGATGTGAGTTGTGTCTTGCCGTGTGTGACTACACTTCTCATGTGCTTTCATAGAAGTTCTAACTCCTGTCTTTTATTTCATTGCGGTAGAAAGAAAAGAACTCCCGTTGATATATCTTAGAAGATAATCTTTGGTGGAAGTGTTGTGACTTCAAATACATCTTAGAACATTGATGATGAGTTGTTCACCGCTCTCTCTATATGAAAATATTCGTTCCCACAGGATAACCCTCCTCCTATCGACTTGAATGCTCTTTGGATCCTCATGAAGGATGAATGAGGCGCACGTTGAGCAATGAGTACATCAAAGACAACTTGACCGGGAGCGCAGATTATTGGTGTAGCTTGAGTGTTGAAACGACTCGAGAGGATGTTAAAGTGGCTTAGTGCGAGCGTTGAGGTAGATCTGGAGAGAGTGTTGAAGCGAGGATTACGAGGTGAGCAGGGGGTCCGGAGAGAGCATTGGGCGGCTCTTGGATAGACCATTGAAGCGGCCTGGCCGAGGAAGCGTTGAAGCGGAGCGGCTCTTGATTCGATTTACCCTTGCGAATTCCATGATTCTTGGTGACCATCTTTCTCGTGTTGAAGAAGTCTTTGGCGAAGGTGAAGGAACTTCATGCGAGCCTCGGTCCCCAAGCGTGGTTTTACATGGTTTGTTCGTAGTAAATCTGTTGACACGGGGAGGATCATTGTGAGGATCAGTCCCCGGTGTAGGAATCTCCATGACATATCGATGTCGCTCATTTGATCGAGGTCCACGTAGGTCCGCGCGGCTGAAATACCTCTTTTCGAGTTGCGGCCATATCCGTTTGAGTCTTAGCAAGAACTTCACCGCTTCTCCATCAAGTCCGAAATGGTAATGGATGGTGGTCAAACATTATTTCACCATGTACAATTGTCTACTTTCATGAGAGCGCGATCACAGGCCACTCAATTTGGTCAAAGGGGAGTGGTCGAGATTGATTTGCGAGGAAGTTTGATACCGCAAGCGCGTGCCATACTCCTTTTCCTGGCGCATTTTCCAAGACGACCTAGCTTGGTCGGTCTTGGCCGGTTGGTTTGGCGTGAAGATTGTTCAAAATCAAAACATTGATTTTATAAAAAATTTGGGATATATATTTTAATATGAAACTCACGTAACTTTGAAAATATATGGTGATTGTGTCGACATATATTTTTGCTCATACACCTTGGGGTGATGGAATTGATCTGGGTCATCGATCATGCTTGTGGAGTTGGATGATGATGCTCTGATGGAATTGATCTGTGGTCATCCAATCATGCTTGTGGAGTTGGATGACTGCGCGATCGAATCATATCGCGAGCATCCATATCTGAAAGTGATGGAATTGATCTCATTCATGCTTGTGGAGTTGGATGACTGCGATCAGATCAATTCCATACCATGCTTAGGGTGATGGAATTGATCTGTGGTCATCCAATCATGCTTGTGGAGTTGGATGACTGCGATCAGATCATATCCGGAGAGTTTATTCCATTTCTCATGTGAAATCTCATGTTACAAATTCAAAAAAAATCTACTTTTGCTCAAACGAATATCAACACTTATAAATGGCTTTATCTTTTACAAGATCTCTAACCTGAAAAAATCCACCAGGGTCACCATTATACTTTTGTAAAAATCAAAACATTGATTTTATAAAAAAATATATATTTTAATATGTTCACATATTCCAAATAAATTTTATCATGAGGTGCGGTCTTTTCAAAAATCATTTAACTCTTTTCAAAAAATCATTTAACTCTAAGGATCATTATTTATCACTTTTACTACGAACCTACGTTCCTAAAAGTATTTGTGAAAGTTCATGCTTTGAAAATAAATTTTGGTTTTCATGAAACCTCATCAACAAAATTTTCTCTACTGCAACTAGACCATGTCTACTCAAGAATTCATGTATCTCTTTCATATTAGGGATTATTGCTCGTTTCTTAAACTAACGAACAAACGGGCATATGTTTTCTAAAAAAAAAAATTCATGAAACTTACGCATACATGCACACATGGAATTTTATTTTGAACAACTCATGAACAACTAAACTTTTAAAAAATTTAGGGCTTCTCTCCCTTTTATATTAATTTTATTTCCAAAACCTAATAAAACATGGGTTCCTTTTTGGGCTCGGGCCCGTAAATCCTAAATCGACCAAAACTGGACTTTTGACTGACCAAATCAGCGATGCTTCATCTCTCCGTGCTCACAGAATCACGCTCTATCGCACTATCAGAGTCCTCACCCGAGCGTTTGCTCGTACATGACACCATTGGAGCAAATCGAGGATTCTGAATATACCTTTGTAGACTGAGTTCAACCACCGATCTCATCGACTGAAAATCACCATTCAATGCATTACTGCGGAACATGATTGTTCCCCACTAAGAAGGGGACTTAATGTTGATGGTGGATTTTCAACAAAGGGCAAAACCGTAAAATCATGATGCATGTTTCGACACGGCTTTCAGGCATGCAACGATTCATATTTTACGAATCCATGATGAATATGTTTTCGAAAAGCCCCACTAGCTGAGCGATTCGATCCCTGGCATTTCATCGTGACCTCTATGCATAATAACGTATTTGGGCGGTTCTCCATAGATTGAGATCTTAACGCCTTCAGGACGTCGGTGACACTCACTGTTCCCTGACTGCAAGAGAGAGACCCACCTCCACATAGAAGAATAGTTGGGCGGCGGACGCCTTCAGGTTGTCAGTGACACTCATCGTTCCCTGATTATGTGGAGAGACCTTATATAGATTCAGGCGGTTCTCCATAGATTGAGAGCACAAACGCCTTCAGGTCGTAAACAACACCGTGACTTCCTGACTATGCACCATTCAGAATAGATGTGACGCTTTAACTGGCTAATATCTTTTATGCAATAGATTAATTCTGCCGCGACATTCACCACTAAATTCCCAGAATAATCTATTATTGCTCCTATTCCATGGTCGAATCCACGGCCTGATCCCATGGAATGGCAATAACAATTTCCCATATTCCATGGTCGAATCCACGGCCTGATCCCATGGAATGGAAATAACAATTGCTCTTATTCCATGGTCGAATCCACGGCCTGATCCCATGGAATGGCAATAACAATTGCTCTTATTCCATGGTCGAATCCACGGCCTGATCCCATGGAATGGCAATAACAATTGCTCTGATTCCATGATCGAATCCACGACTTGATCTCATAGAATGACAATAAACTACTACATTATCTCATTATTCCGATTTCATGATCGAATCCACAGTTGATCTCATGAAATGGTGATAGATAATTTTAATTACTCCGATTTTATGGTCGCATCCACGATCCCATAGGATGGTAATGCTTGCTTTATATTCTGAATTCGTAGTCGAATCCACAGCTGATCATATGAATTAATAATAAACAACTATTCATTTTTATTACTCAGTTTCATGAATTATTCTCCACTGAGTTTCATAAATTAGTAATAAATACTCAATAATCGGGCATCTGGACCGTCACTGAGTAAGCCCCACAAAAATGGTGCAAGTGTACTCGACAATAATGCACGACTGAGCACCCGGATGCACGAACGAGCATCCAAAAACATGGACAGATGAGGAATCCTACGCAAAACAGGAGAAAGTAACAAATAATAATAAAATAATAAGAGGTGCCCAGGGGCCAGGCCCACCGACCGGCCGGCCGTGCCCTATCCGTGGCCGGTCCCATGCCTCTTTTATTATTTTGTTATCTTATTTTGTTATTTTCATGAACTCATGAAAACTCCTTGATTTTAGCAACTTTCCTTGTTTTTGTGCAAAACTCATGAATTCCCCATAACTTCATGGATTCATGAAATAACATTATAAAATAGGAAAAGGTGTGCGGGACCGGGCACCCTAGTCGGCCGGCCATGCCTAAGCCATGGCGGGCCCCACACCTCACAATCCCTAGCTTTTTATCCCCAAACTCATGAAACTCCTCCGTTTCAACAAAAATTCATGGATTCTCCATAACTTCACGGATTCATGAAAAATAATATTATAAAATAGGAAAAGGTGTGCGGGACCAGGCAACATAGCCGGACGGCCATGCCCTAGCCATGGCCGGTCCCACACCTTGCAATCCCTAGTATTTTATAATTATTATTTTCCTCAATTCATGAAACTCTTGGGTTTGAGCAAAAATCATGATTTCGTCATAACTTCTCAAATTTTGCTCGAATCATGAAAAACCGAAAGCCAACATGGTCACATATCCGGCTATCCTCTCACGGCAATTTTAAATGTTAAAATACACTTATTTTAATATTTGCAAAATATTGATCAATTGATCATACATGCTCATTCCAACAAAAATCAAGAATTTCAGTCAAGATGAAACTCTTCTAAAAATTCACAACGTTGCTCGAACGCACATCAGAAAATACGAAAACTCTCAGTATGGAGACACGGGCACCAAGGCAACACGTGCTTCCTTCATGACCGACCAGTGTCATCCTTAGGGATTGCACAAAGCCGGTCCCACACGTTTTCATAATTCTGACCTAATTTGCTCAATTGCTCGTATTGGGCCCAAACTATCTCCAACCAACCTGGGGATTGCTCAAACGGCCAACAACCGTTTCACGTGACCACCAAGAGCCGGTCCCATGCTCTCTTGGTCGGTCCCCATCTTTCATACCTAGGTTTTATCACCTAATGCTGAACCCAGCAATATTTCAGTAAATGATGAAACCAACATTTAATCATCATTCTTTCACCAACCCTCCAACTGAGAACCCTAGTGTATGCTCACTCGAGCACTGGGCACCACATGGACACCCATCATCCCATGTGGTCGGTCCCTCTATCACTCATGACCTATTTTCAGCGATTCATCAACTATGATCTAAAATTAGGGTTTCGAATAAATGTTCTACGAATTATCATTCTGAGTAAGATTCAAACACTATTGAATTTATCTTGATTCAGCAACCGACATCTGAATTAATCATATAATATTTGGTAATCTACCAATATTTTAATATTTTATTGGGTCACGTCACCAATAAATATATTTCGTCAAATTGAGCAACACTTGCTCAGTTGCTCAAATATTGATCCAGCTATCAATATTTAGTAATCAGTAATTTGTTGAATTGAGCAATATTTGCTCAATTGCACGTCAAGTTATCAATATTCAGTATTTTGTCGAATTGAGCAATACTTGCTCAGTTGCTCGTAAAATTCTCAATATTCAGTAATTCGTCGAATCAGTCAACAACTGACAAACTAAATACACGTCTGTCATGCAGACTCCACGATTCGTGAGACATCAATCACGTCAAATTGGGGGATAACAACTAAGGTTTTGGTCTGGCGGCCTACAGCACGTGGATTTCATCCACGACGAGAAATGTGCGTAAGTTGTGTAAACGGTTAAAGGAGTTAGCAAAGTAGTGGGTGCACGATCCGTCAAGTCTCCACACGACATGGAACTGACTTTACCACGATCTTCCACTTGCCCACTCTTCCACTCATGAAACCTTCACACTTACAGGGATCAAGGTGTTCACAACTCTGACAATATAAATAAGTCTCTGAATCCATGATTGAGGACAAAGAATGATCACTAGATATCAGCAATCGTCCTCACAGAATTTCTCGAGTAACTACTCTCAAGAATTCATCAATCTATCAGAACTTATTCGAACTCAACAGTTCACCAATTATTGCAGAAACCTTCAACACATCCACAATCCTTGATCATTATTGATTCCACATAATTCTCAGCTTCCCTCCTACAAATCAACCCATCTCCCTCTTTGCGGCCGAATTGACTCTGGAACGGCCATTGACTTGGTTTAGGCCGGAGTCCTACAGATTGATCTCTCGAATCTAAGCACTCCCTTTGCAGTGCATCTGTGTGAGGTTGAGCAGTTTGCTCGGTTCGAGGAGTCTCGACACGCTCGTCTCTTCATTTCCACAAAAAACCAGCAAACCGTTTTTTCCCATCCACACTTTTCCTACGCAACAGAAGTTTTGGATGAAGCTTCATCTCAGGCCATGGCGCATCCTTTAGCATGCGCCATGCTAAAAATATTGGGTGTTACACTAACTATCTTATATTCTTTAAGTCAAGGCACCCATTTAGGGATGGGAATTATTTGAGATTAGAGACACATGAGCATAAAAGTGCACCGCTGAGACTAACAGGAGCGCAGTCGCTTGAGAAGTTGGCCGGTGTTCATTGCGAACCTGGTAAGTTAGTGGTCCGCAAGACAGGTAAACGAAAGAGATATCAGTCTGATGAAGAGGAAGATGATTCTAAGCTTGTCACCGGTGCTTTCTTCAAGAAGTGTATTCTTTGGGAACTTGAGTCGTATTGTTCCTTGACTATACGGCATTGTGTGATAAGTGCATAATTCATATGATTTTAGTATCCATTCCATACTTGTTTAAGCTATTATTCTTGCATGTATTGGTATTATTACTATTATTTTCTCTTATTTGCTTCCAATAGGTGAATCATCCAAAAAGGAGCTACAAAGTGCTGAAAAGAGATAGTAAGAGAAGTATTCCAAGTATCCAAGTGCCAAAGTCCAAGAGAAGTGGAAGAAGTGCGACGAAAAGGAGCAAAACGCTCAAAATCAAGAGAAGGGCCAAAGACCTATCTTAACTCATTCAAATTAAGGATTTCTCATCCTCATCTTGAATATAATTGAAAGATAAAAAGAATGCAAAAAGAATGAGGTCATTCCAAGTTCGGATGAAGAAGTTGTGGCCAAAACAAGTTTTTATTGAATATTAAAGACAGTAAAGTTCGCGGACGGGTTTCATACTTTAATTCCGAAAATTTCTGCTGGAATTTGAAGTTTGCGGACTGGGTTTGCGAACTTAGCAAGTAGGAAACGTGTATTAACTCCTTGGAAAGCCTAAGGGCATGTTTGGATTCGTTATTTCGGGTCGGGTTCTTGAACCGAACTAAATACTTGGAGGCCAAGCAATGTAAACCTATAAAAAGGTATTAGGTTATGTAAAACATATCATATCATCGAATCTCATATTATACTTTTGATCTTCATTAATATTTTAGGGTTTACTCCTTTAGGGGAAAATCGGGTAATTGTGTAATCATGAGAAACTAAATCCTTTATTGATTAAGAATGAATTCAATATTCTAAGCGTGAAGCTTTATTAATAATACAAGTCTATTTGAGGTTTTAATCATCATCGTTTGTTTTCATTATATCTAGGGTTTATGATTGATTCTTAGATTGGTTTCGGTGCGCAACCAGATTAGTCTATTAATCATTCTATTGCTAGTAGTGAGTTGAACGATCCGTAATTGTCGTGCATCTCCTACAAAAGTAGAAAACATGAGACCTTGCAGAGGGATTCTGTAAAGCAATCGTGTGTGGAAACAACACCAGTAAGTGAACCGAGCGTACTGAGTTTAACTGCTGGAATCAAACCTAAATTCACAAACCCTAAAGCATTCGGTTGAGTTGCACCTTGTAAGCGTACCTCAAGGCGGATCAGTTGGATAGAATCCGGTGACTAAGCGTACCTGTTATCCGGTGATACAAGGAGTTTTGGGGATAGCTAAGCGTACCTGCTATTCTACGGTTGGTGATGAATGATTCTAACGAAAGATAGATAAGTATATTAATCCAGTTATCGCTTGGTAACGGCAAAGGATTCCTTAATCATCATTTTATTCTTTATTGTCTTTTTATTCATATCATAACCAAAACCCCCTTTGTTATTTATATTTATCTTGCTGATCAAATAACCTATCAATTACACAGCTCTCTGTGGGAACGATCTCTTACTGTCGCTATATTACCAGTTAATTAGTGGGAAATATATTTTTTAATTTGTTGTGCCTACGACAGCCCATCAAATTTTGGCGCCCCTGCTGGGGAGCAGTTGCTAATTGATTTGTTATTTGTTTAGCTTGTTTTTATTTTGTAGATTTTTGTTTTGATTTTCTTTTCTTTTTCTTGTGAGTCGTCATGTTTCCTTACGGAAATAACATGTACGGAGCACAATATTACACATACAACAGTGGTAATCATTATGGTTTTCAATCTCATTCATATCACCACTACCAACCATCCTATGGGTATAATCAAAACCAATCTTTTGGCTATGATCAATATCCCACGGAACCTTATGGATATTCTCATACATGTCAACAACCTTATGACGGGCATGTAAGTGAACAATCACGAGGATGGAAGGATAGTTATGCTTCTGATCAATTGTTTTCTAGTAATGTGCAGATGAAAAGTTATGATACTTAATCAAAACCTATTCCTCTTCATCGTGTGTTTCCTTCACTCTTTCCAAAAGAGGAGATTGTGCACAACGGTGGAAAGCGTGTTAATGTCAGAAAACTTTTTAAGCAACACGAGCAGCTAGAAAAAGCTGGTGCATCACAAAAGACTCTTGACGAAATCAACAAGGCCATAGACATGGAATTCAAACGTCGTTTTGATGTTGACGATTCTGAGGTTGACCGTAATTCCGATGAAGATGAACCACATCTAAAAAGTCGTTGCAACAATGATACGATTATTCCAACTCCGGATCATAACAACGATCTTTCGCCTATTCAAAAGGAGGAGATTGGGTATGACATATCTATTGTTATAAATGGTGTAACGTACTCAAACGAAGAAATTAGAAGTTTCATCAATGAACTAGACGTTTTAGGAGAGGATTCCTATTCCGATGACGAGGTTGTTGAAGAGATTGAGATTGACAACGAAATCAAATTGATTGAAGTCGTGGAAGACCCAATTGAGCTAGATAATAATAGTTCGATAGAGGACCACGATATACTTGAGGTAAATAATTCACTGGAGATAATTAATGAGGATCCGATACAAGGTTTGTCTAATCCTTTGCATAATTCTATATCTATTGATCCTTCCCATTCAATTGAAGTAGCTTCTCAAAGAGTTGTTAACCCAACTTTTAGGAAAATACCTCACTTAGGATTGGAGTTGTGTGCTTCTAAAGTTTTAACGAATTATTTTTCTTCTGAGTATCCACCACTTGATGTGTTTGATTTGAGTATTGTGCAGGTTCACCAAGTTGAGGAACCTTTTGAAGTTCCCGAATTCTATGTTCTTTATCCACTTTCGAGTGTAGAAAGGAGTAAGTGTGGGGGAAACTTCAATAAAGTGATAGCTTCAATACTTATATCTTGTGCTAATGTTTTTGTGAAGCTATTATTTGAATTGCGGATTGTTATTTGGAAGGATTACCAAATTTTCAGATTATTGGTGTACGAACGATAACAATAACGTCGGGCTGACGACGTTAAACCAAGCGCTTCATGGGAGGCAACCCATCGGTTTTGTATCTCTATCCCTTTTGTTTTTATTTTTCCTAGTTTTTCATATCATATCTTGCATTCCCATCTTAAATTTTACAAAGTCCAATATCTATAATGAAAGTTTTGACGAATTCTCGTCAGAAAATTCTGACTGGCACTTGTAACGAAAATAGCTCTCGAGACTTCATACGGAGTCCGATTTGAGTGGTTGACCCCAAATTTTAAAGAGGACAGACATACCTTGCTTTTCCAAAAAGAAAATCTGAATTAGGAGTCTGTTAAGTTGGAGCGATAGGCCTGGACATTTGAGTTTCGGTATTTTTCCAGAACTTTTTCAGATTGCATGTCTGTTAGTCCGGAGGCCATAAAAGTCAGAACGTTTATCGAAACAGTGTGAAATTCTTACGCCTTATAGAAAAATTGTGAGGACAATGTTGAGTTTAAGTGTGGGGGAGTATTTAAGCATTTTTGGCTTGCATATAAAAAAAATAAATAAATAAAATAATACTCTTTGATTTCTTGCATTCTTGAGACTTCATCTTTTGGAGTTAATTATGAGCTATTTAGGATGACACTCTAAACTTTTTTTTAAGGTTGAAACAGTTCGTACGGCTATATATTGAGTTCCACTTTATCATTCTACAATCCTTTTATATACGTTCATAATTGAATGCGAAACTAAGCTATGGTAGTCATTTGAAAGATTCATCCTCGCAATTAATTATTATTGAGTCACTTTCATTTTATTTTTGCAGTTATATGTTTCTCTAAAGTGATTTGTTGGGATCCTGATACTGCCATGGATGTTGTAGCAAGGTAATCATTGGTTGAGTATATAAAAGCCCCATAAGACAATTGTCTTACAATTATAAAGAGTGAGCCAAAGTAAATATATATATATATATAAGGCTCCTCTTCATTTATCAACACTAATAAATGATAGGTCCGGAATTGCGGACTAATCATAGTCGATGAAAATAAAAACCATATCATCATTATATAGCAAGTCAAAAAGACTATTGATGAGGTTCTTGACACTTGGGTGGCAGTATGCGTGAAACGTTGTCCATGTCTCCATCGCCTAAATAAGCGTGGAACGCAGGATCCAAGGCAACTATCACATACTTGATGAAAAGAAACATGCGCTTAGAGTATCTAATCATGTGGTCGAGTTAAATGGGTGCTTCTCTCAACTATTGTGCTATAAATAAGAATCCTTTGACGACATTCATACAAGTATTGTGGGTAACATCTTTCACTTTAGTCAACATTTGCACACTTCGCTTTTCTATTTCCATTTTCTTATCTATCCATGTGATTTCAGTATGCGAGTGTTGTTACAAACTTTGTAACAAGTACGATGACTATCTTAGTAGAGTTTTGCAATTAGGCTGAATGTCACACTTAAGTAATTACTTGTGTGTGATTATTGGAATATTTGTGGGATGTTTGTAGCTAAAGAACATATGCAAGCTAATTATTTAGCTTTTTACTTTGTGTCTATCCTTAGCGGTTCTTCCAAGCGAGATATTGGAGTAGTTTTTGTGGGTATACCTCTTGTAAACCCTCACGAGACTATAACTCGTCCACTAGGGACCCCTACGGGTTTAAAGGCTTGTTATACATGCTAAGTGTAACCGTATTCTCGACGACATGGAGTTGTTGTATTTAGGATTAGTTTTATTTATTTTGCTCGAGGACTAGCAAAAGCTAAGTGTGGGGGAATTTGATAAGTGCATAATTCATATGATTTTAGTATCCATTCCATACTTGTTTAAGCTATTATTCTTGCATGTATTCGCATTATTACTATTGTTTTCTCTTATTTGCTTCCGATAGGTGAATCATCCAAAAAGGAGATACAAAGTGCTGAAAATAGCTAGGAAGAGAAGTATTCCAAGTATCCAAGTGCCAAAGTCCAAGAGAAGTGGAAGAAGTGCGACGAAAAGGAGCAAAACGCTCAAAATCAAGAGAAGAGCCAAAGACCGGTCTTAACTCATTCAAATTAAGGATTTCTCATCATCATCTTGAAGAGAATTGAAAGATAAAAATAATGAAAAAAGAATTAGGTCATTCCAAGTTCGGATGAAGAAGTTGTGGCCAAAACAAGTTTTTATTGAATATTGAAGACAGTAAAGTTCGTGGACGGGTTTCATACTTTAATTCCGAAAATTTCTGCTGGAATTTGAAGTTCGCGGACTGGGTTTGTGAACTTAGCAAGTAGGAAACGTGTGTTAACTCCTTGGAAAGCCTAAGGGCATGTTTGGATTCGTTATTTCGGGTCGGGTTCTTGAACCGAACTAAATGCTTGAAGGCCAAGTAATGTAAACCTATAAAAAGGTATTAGGTTATGTAAAACATAGCATATCATCGAATCTCATATTATACTTTGTTCTTTATTAATATTTTAGGGTTTACCCATTTAGGGGGAAACCGGGTAATTGTGTAATCATGAGAAACTAAATCCTTTATTGATTAAGGATGAATTCAATGTTCTAAGCGTGAAGCTTTATTAATAATACAAGTCTATTTGAGGTTTTAATCATCATCGTTTGTCTTCATTATACCTAGGGTTTATGATTGATTCTTAGATTGGTTTGGGTGCGCAACCATATTAGTTTATTAATCATTCTATTGCTAGTAATGAGTTGAACGATCCGTAATTGTCGTGCATCTCCTACAAAAGTAGAAAACATGAGACCTTGCAGAGGGATTCTGTAAAGCAATCGTGTGTGGAAAAAACACTAGTAAGTGAACCGAGCGTACTGAGTTTAACTGCTGGAATCAAACCTAAATTCACAAACCCTAAAGAGTTCGGTTGAGTTACACCTTGTAAGCATGCCTCAGGGCGGCTCAGTTGGATAGAATCCGGTGACTAAGCGTACCTGTTATCCGGTGATACAAGGAGTTTTGGGGATAGCTAAGCGTACCTGCTATTCTACGGTTGGTGATGAATGATCCTAACGAAAGATAGATAAGTATGTTAATCCAGTTATCGCTTGGTAACAGCAAAGGATTCCTTAATCATCCTTTTCTTCTTTATTGTCTTTTTATTCATATCATAACCAAAACCCCCTTTGTTATTTACATTTATCTTGTTGATCAAATAACCTATCAATTACACAGCTCTATGTGGGAACGATCTATTACTACCGCTATATTACCAGTTAATTAGTGAGAAATATATTTATTAATTTGTTGTGCCTACGACAGCCCATCACTGTGTCGACGTGATGCACACAGAAAAGAACGTCATGGAACACATTATCTACACTATCTTTGATAAGGATAATAAGGCTATTGTTGCAAGGAATAATCGTGACAAATTGAAGGAGAATAAACTACACTGTGGAGAGTGGAAAGAGAAGAAAACAAAGAAAGGAGTAGAGATGGTTCCGCTGTTTGTTTTGAGCAAAAAAGAGAAAGCCGATTTTTGTCAGATTCTTAAAGATGTGAAAGTTCCCACAGGCTTTTCTTCGAATATAAGTAACAATGTCAATATGGAACAACTGAACTTGAGCAGCTTGAAGTTACATGACTACCATGTGATTATGGGGTACTTATTACCTGTTCTGCTTCAACATGCCTTTCTAGGAGAGAAAGACTTGCGTAATGCGCTTCAACAAGTCAGTTTGTATTTTAGAATTTTGTGCTCAAAGGTGGTTAGCAGAGAGTATCTGAACCAGGCTAAGTGGATGATTGCAGAGGCCATGTGTGTGATCTAAAAGTATTTCCCGGATGGATTTTTTGATATAAGCGTGCACAACATGGTTCATTTGGCTGATGAGGCCTTAGTTTGTGGACCTGTTAGGTATCGATGGATGTACTCATTCGAAAGGTGAATTGCTATTTTACCATTTGTCCTTTATTTTTATTTATTTTTGTTGTTTTTTTGCTGAAATTTACACGTACATACTGAATCAGGGCAATGAAGGAGTGCAAAAACATCCCAAATAACAGCAGATACATTGAAGGGTCAATTACGAAGTCGACTGAAATGGATGACTATGTTAGATTTGCCATGGAGCACATGAAAAATGCCGATGAAGGAGGTCACAAATCAAATTTGGAGCCCTTCTTAAAGGATGAACATGAATTCAGCGATGTGAGTTCTCTGCTTGATGAAAAGCCGGTTCAGGTGAGCCCTATTCAGTGGATGCAGATACGTCGGTGGGTAAATTTTTGGAATGATCCAGAAGGTCTCGATGTTTATTACAGGTATTGGTTGGCCGTGTTATGTTTGTATGTGGACAATGGGTTATTCTATTTAGATTTTAATACTATGTATGCTAAATATAGGGATTATTGCGAGAACTGTGAAGCTGATGGGGTTACAATGGAGGAAGTCGAGATGCAAACCAAGTTCCTTAGTTGGATGTATGAAAAGGTTTGCATTGGCGCTCATGTTTGTTAACGTAATAATGATGCAGTATGTTGATGTGTTGATTTTCTTTTCGCTTTCATAGCTTAGATCAGAAGACAAAATGGATACAGATTTGTGGCGTTACGTTAGAGGTCCAGTGTCTCAGAAAGAGTACAAAAGATACCGTGTGAATGGATTTAGTTTTTGTTCCCAAGCAAACCAGGAAAAGGCTAAGACCCAGGACAGTGGTGTCACCGTGGTTTCATCGACCACTTTTAGGAGCTCGAAAAGGGACAAAAGTCCGGTTACTAACCTAACCCGGTGGTATAGGGTGATCAGACAAATCCTAGAGTTGAACTATGGTACATTTAAAGAAACTATCTTCTACTGTGATTGGGTGAAGGTAGAGAATGGAACAAAGATCTGTTAGAATTCAGATTTTCCTTTGGTAAATCTTTCAAGGTTGAAAAGCCATACCAAAATTTCGGACGAGCCCGTGATTCTCGCTGAAGAGGCTGCCCAAGTTTTCTACTCCAGAGACGTGAAACATCCAAATTGGTGGGTTGTTCTTCATACGCCGAGAGGAATGACTGCAGATGTGGACAAAGCATAGATACCAAGTCGCGACAGTTTTCAAGATATTTTACAAGAGGAACCACATCTACGTAAATTGCTGGAGCAAAAGCGTATCCCTAGAACAAAGAAATGAAAAATCTCGAATATATGTCCGATCAGTAAGTTTCCTTTATAATGCTGGTCATGAATATATGCAGATTACAATTGCAAGATACTTTGCATTTTATCAGATTAATGCTGGTCTTGAATAACAATTTGTTGTTTTTTTCACACCCCCCCCTCCCTCCAATTTTAGACATATTTGCTTACAGTTCCCTTTGTAAGTTACTTTATTGTTTCCGCCCCACTTTTTAGCAGCCCTTAAGTTAAAAGATGTTGTTTCCACCCAACATCTCCTTTTATCACTACCAAACAAACACTCCCTTTCCCAACAAAATCATCTTCTTTGGGAAAGTAGTTTATGTTTTCTACTCAGAGACAAAAAGCCAGCAGTTATTAGTTGTTCTTCAATAGTTCAGAAGCTGAAGTAAGTGGGAAAACAACAGAAAAATCATCTTCAATTTTAGTTGCTTCTGAATCTTTGAATAAACTATACTCTTCAATCTTCATCTACACAGGTATGGGTTTGTATTCTTTTAAGTGTTGTTTTTCTTCATCTTCCTCTGCATGATTGCATAAAAATGGATTCTCTTTTTAATGATCTTTTTTTCTTTTTTGCAAAGAGAATGCAGAGAAGTGTAATAGCACTTAATGTATTTTTTTTAATTTTTTTTGTTACTCTGTTTTGTGGTACACTATCTAGTGGGAACACTTTGTTTGTGGTGGTGTGTGGTTGATTTAAGAATTAAGTGTAATCATGATATGGGTTTTGTTTGAATTACATTATTCTACTATGCAGGTGTGTTTGATTTAAGTTTTGTGGTGGTTGTTAACCTTTTTTTTCTAGGGTTTGATTTGTTTTTTGGGTGAAAATGCAGATTGTTTCTGGGATTTGATCTATTTTTGAATGAAAATACAAATTGTTGTC
The DNA here is from genome assembly GCA_023531295.1 of Papaver armeniacum. Classification (NCBI taxonomy): domain Eukaryota; kingdom Viridiplantae; phylum Streptophyta; class Magnoliopsida; order Ranunculales; family Papaveraceae; genus Papaver; species Papaver armeniacum. The sequence goes on along the minus strand of JAJJWW010000748.1, from coordinate 732,655 downwards.
TATCTTGCAATGTATTTGGTTTTGTTTAACACCAAAGTAATTGTTTTGCACCAATACTTTTTATACACTGTTGTATGGCGTCAAGGAGGAGTCGCAGTCCTGATTCGTCACATGAGAGGGAGATAGACAGGAAAGGAAAGAAGCCTAAGGTCTGTTGTTCGGATGATGAACCAGAGGCAGGCAGCTCCAAGGATCCTCTTGCTGAGTCTTATAAACTGATTGAGCTCATGACCCCTGAAGAGTTGAAACAACTCCAGAAGCGTGTGAACGACTTCATCGCATGTCATGAAATAGGGCTCAAAGTTAAAGAGGATGAAGCGGCACGCCGGAGGAAGGCTACTGAAGAGGCTGCTTTGCAAGAGGATTATGACAAGTTCAGAGACGAACAATTTCGTCGTGCACAGGCATTACTTGCAGCAAGTATGCCGCGATATCCTCCACAAGCAGATTTTCTGGCCTCTGATGATGAATCTTAGGCTGAACCAGATTTGGAACCTTTTCAGCATGTGCCTGAGCCATACTCACTAGATGAGGAGGTAGAGCAGCTTGCGCAAGCTGATTTGGAGAAAGAAATAGAAGCAGACAATTGGCATGACTTTCTCATGGGGCCTGTTGATCCAGAAGATGAGGAGTATGCTCAAGCACTAGTGGATGTTGAAGATAACGACGATGATGATGAAGACTATGAGAAAGATGAGACAAGTGAAGTCATTGACGAAGATGAAGAGGATGAACATGAGGAAGAAGAGGATGAAGAAGAGGAAGATGAAGATGAATCTGCGGAATATGATGGATATGACTTGTATGAGGAAGATTCTACAAATGATGATGAATGAGGATGGTGGATTATGAGATTGTTCTTAACTGCTAATGGATGAACTATGTTTTGGTATATATATATATATATATATATATATACTTAGTGGTGATACCTAGGGGTATATTTTTTGGTTTACTTTTTGGCATATTGTTAACAAAACAGAACAATTGCTATGTGGATGATACGACGACGGTATATTTTTTGTTCAGAGATCGCTATGTGGATGTGATCTCTGTTTTTCTGTTTTCCTGTAGCTCACCCTTTGAAGACATTTTGTGTGTGCCATGTAAAACAGATTATATATATATGCGCTTATTTTGAAATCAAGGAAAATTTTATGCGCTTATTCTGGCAGGGGTATTTTCGTAATTTTTTAAATCACCGAAAAATGTACCTGTTTCGGTATGGGTATTTTCATTATTTTTGAAATCACCATTTTATACGCCTGTTCCTGCAGGGGTATTTTCGTAATTTTTGAAATCACCGAAAAATGTACCTGTTTCGCTATGGGTATTTTCTGATATTGACTTCTCAAACCTCACCTGGACGAGAACACTGGGTCTCTATATGATAATCTTGCAAGATGAGTTCAATAATAGGTTGCAGTTTCATCCAATCTGATATTTGACTTCTCAAACCTCACCTGGACGAGAACACTGGGTCTGTAAATGGTAATCTTGCAAGCTGAGTTCCATAATAGGTTGCATTTTCATCCAATATGATATTTGACTTCTCAAACCTCACCTGGACGAGAACACTAGGTCTGTATATGGTAATCTTGCAACCTGAGTTCAATAATAGGTTGCAGTTTCATCCAATCTGATATTTGACTTCTCAAACCTAGACGAGAACACTGGGTTTGTATATGGTAATCTTGCAAGCTGAGTTCCATAATAGGTTGCAGTTTCATCCAATCTGATATTTTGACTTCTCAAACCTCACCTGGACGAGAACACTGGGTCTGTATACGGTAATCTTGCAAGCTGAGTTCCATAATAGGTTGCAGTTTCATCCAATCTGATATTTGACTTCTCAAACCTCACCTGGACGAGAACACTGGGTCTCTATATGATAATCTTGCAAGATGAGTTCAATAATAGGTTGCAGTTTCATCCAATCTGATATTTGACTTCTCAAACCTCACCTGGACGAGAACACTGGGTCTGTATATGGTAATCTTGCAAGCTGAGTTCCATAATAGGTTGCAATTTCTTCCAATCTGATATGACTTCTCAAACCTCACTTGGACGAGAACACTGGGTCTGTATATGGTAATCTTGCAAGCTGAGTTCCATAATAAGTTGCAGTTTCATCCAATCTGATATTTGACTTCTCAAACCTCACCTGGACGAGAACACTGGGTCTGTATATGGTAATCTTGCAACCTGAGTTCAATAATAGGTTGCAGTTTCATCCAATCTGATATTTGACTTCTCAAACCTAGACGAGAACACTGGGTCTATAGATGGTAATCTTGCAAGCTGAGTTCCATAATAGGTTGCAGTTTCATCCAATCTGATATTTGACTTCTCAAACCTCACCTGGACGAGAACACTGGGTCTGTATATGGTAATCTTGCAAGCCGAGTTCCATAATAGGTTGCAATTTCATCCAATCTAATATTTGACTTCTCAAACCTCACCTGGACGAGAACACTGGGTCTGTATATGGTAATCTTGCAACCTGAGTTCAATAATAGGTTGCAGTTTCATCCAATCTGATATTTGACTTCTCAAACCTAGACGAGAACACTGGGTTTGTATATGGTAATCTTGCAAGCTGAGTTCCATAATAGGTTGTAGTTTCATCCAATCTGATATTTGACTTCTCAAACCTCACCTGGACGAGAACACTGGGTCTGTATATGGTAATCTTACAACCTGAGTTCAATAATAGGTTGCAGTTTCATCCAATCTGATATTTGACTTCTCAAACCTAGACGAGAACACTGGGTTTGTATATGGTAATCTTGCAAGCTGAGTTCCATAATAGGATGTAGTTTCATCCAATCTGATATTTTGACTTCTCAAACCTCACCTGGACGAGAACACTGGGTCTGTATACGGTAATCTTGCAAGCTGAGTTCCATAATAGGTTGCAGTTTCATCCAATCTGATATTTGACTTCTCAAACCTCACCTGGACGAGAACACTGGGTCTCTATATGATAATCTTGCAAGATGAGTTTAATAATAGGTTGCAGTTTCATCCAATCTGATATTTGACTTCTCAAACCTCACCTGGACAAGAACACTGGGTCTGTATATGGTAATCTTGCAAGCTGAGTTCCATAATAGGTTGCAGTTTCATCCAACCTGATATGACTTCTCAAACCTCACTTGGAAGAGAACACTGGGTCTGTATATGGTAATCTTGCAAGCTGAGTTCCATAATAAGTTGCAGTTTCATCAAATATGATATTTGACTTCTCAAACCTCACCTGGACGAGAACACTAGGTCTGTATATGGTATTCTTGCAACCTGAGTTCAATAATAGGTTGCAGTTTCATCCAATCGATATTTGACTTCTCAAACCTAGACGAGAACACTCTGGTAATCTTGCAAGCTAAGTTCCATAATAGGTTACTGATTTCATCCAATCCAATCGATATTTGACTTCTCAAACCTCACCGAACGAGAACACTGGTCGGTAATCTTGCAAGCTAAGTTCCATAATAGGTTGCGCTCCAATCGATATTTGACTTCTCAAACCTCACCTGGACGAGAACACTGGGTCTGTATATGGTAATCTTGCAACCTGAGTTCAATATTAGGTTGCAGTTTCATCCAATCTGATATTTGACTTCTCAAACCTAGACGAGAACACTGGGTTTGTATATGGTAATCTTGCAAGCTGAGTTCCATAATAGGTTGCAGTTTCATCCAATCTGATATTTTGACTTCTCAAACCTCACCTGGACGAGAACACTGGGTCTGTATACGGTAATCTTGCAAGCTGAGTTCCATAATAGGTTGCAGTTTCATCTAATCTGATATTTGACTTCTCAAACCTCACCTGGACGAGAACACTGGGTCTGTATACGGTAATCTTGCAAACTGAGTTCCATAATAGGTTCTTGTTTCATCCAATCATATATTTGACTTCTCAAACCACACCTGGACGAGAACACTGGGTCTGTATATGGTAATCTTTCAACCTGAGTTCCATAATAGGTTGCAGTTTCATCCAATCTGATATTTGAATTCTCAAACCTCACCTGGACGAGAACACTGGGTCTCTATATGATAATCTTGCAAGATGAGTTCAATAATAGGTTGCAGTTTCATCCAATCTGATATTGACTTCTCAAACCTCTCCTGGACGAGAACACTGGGTCTGTATATGGTAATCTTGCAAGTTGAGTTCAATAATAGGTTGCAGTTTCATCCAGTGTGATATTTGACTTCTCAAACCTCACTTAGATGAGAACACTAGGTCTTTATATGGTAATCTTGCAAGTTGAGTTCAATAATAGGTTGCAGTTTCATCCAATCTGATATTTGACTTCTCAAACCGCACCTGGACGAGAACACTGGGTCTGTATATGGTAATCTTGCAAGTTGAGTTCCATAATAGGTTGCAGTTTTATCCAATCTGATATTTGACTTCTCAAACCTCACCTGGACGAGAACACTGGGTCTGTATATGGTAATCTTGCAAGTTGGGTTCAATAATAGGTTGCAGTTTCATCCAATCTGATATTTGACTTCTCAAACCTTACATGGACGAGAACACTGGGTCTGTATATGGTAATCTTGCAACCTGATTTCAATAATAGGTTGCAGTTTCATCCAATCTGATATTTGACTTCTCAAACCTCACCTGGATGAGAACACTGGGTCTGTATATGGTAATCTTTCAAACTTAGTATGCCTTGTTTTGTTTCCGATTATGTGTTTGACCACAATTTTGACCAACTTGACCACAAAATTGACCAACTTGACCACAAAATTGATCAACTTGACCACAAAATTGACCAACTTGACTACAAATTTGATCAACTTGACCACAATTTTGACCAACTTGACCACAAAATTGACCTACTTGACCACAATTTTGACCAACTTTACCTCGATCCGGACGCCTTTGACCTAGATATTTTGGGAGAAAAGCAAATCTCTCCTCTATTATTGTACTTTTCTCTCTTATCCGAAAAGGTAAGGTTTCAATTTTGGGTCCAAATTTCGTTCCCTCTCAAATCCTCACTCTGATACATCTTTTAGATTTCAATTCCCTCTCAAATTTGAGAAACTTTTTCTAATTCCGTCTCAAATTTGAGAAACCTTTTCTTATTCCCTCTCAAATTTCATTTCCCCCCTTCTCAAATTTTCAGAATGATTTCAAATCTAATCATTCTCTATAAACAGAGGGAGATGAAGATCTTAATTTCTTTCCCTTCATTCTCACCATCCTCCTTCGTGATTCTCGCTTATACCCCTTTCTTCTTCCGTACATCTTACCTCGCATACATCTCTGTACCTCATTCATTCTCCATAGGTAATCTTTGTAGCTTTTACTTTCGAATATTTATTTCAAATTAGGGTTTCTTTTTTGTTGGTTGGTATCTCCTTCATAGATGTACTTGTATGTTGTTATTTACTGCTTTGCAATTCTTGGTATTTGGTTGTTATCTCTTTCCATAGATTACAACCAAACTCAGGGTTTCTACATGGTTATGAAGTTTTTCTTAATAGGTTGTTCTTATTACATTAAAATTATACCTTTGTTGGTTGTAATCTCCTTCCATAGATTTCAACCAGAATTTGGGGTTTTGTATTTTTATTCACTGCTAGGTTTGCTCTCATTTTAGTTCAAATGCCTAATATGTTGTTTGTTGTTTGGCTTGTTTGGTATGAAGATGTTGTCAAGTCAGGATTCTCACACTTCATATCATGTTGTGTCTACCAATGAAACTGGTTCTGCATCTGATGTTCGTAGTACTCCATCTCATGGTGGTTATGAAAATGGTTCTCTATCTAATGAAGCTTCTCTATCTCATGATGAAACTCAATCTGATTCTGACTTGGAGGAGACACAACTTCCACCCAGACTCTTGGTGGAAATAGATGAATGTGGAAGACCATTTGGCGAATATTCATCAAAGTTTGCAACTCGTGCAGGGGAACTCATTCGAATTCACTGTCCAATTAACTACAAAGACTGGAGGCTCATTCCTGCAGCCTTCAAGGACCAAGTCTGGAACATGCTCATGGTAACTTATTATCTCCTATGTATTTCATTTTATGGTTTGCTCCACTTATACATATCAGTGTTTATAGACCAACTACCTAGTTATTGTTTATGTCTGACAAAAATACTTTGTCGTTTCAGGACAAATTTTGTTTCGCATATGATGAGTCTCTTGTCAGGCCATTTGTCCAAAAAATATTTCCCTAAAAGTTTCGTTCATTCAAATGGGAGTTACGCCTTAACATTCTGATAAAGCTTCAGACTCGCGAAGAGATAGATGCTGCATGCCCTTATGGTGTTAATGATGATGTTTGGAAACGATTTGTGCATAATGAGTACCAGCCTGGCATGCAGGAGAAGTATGCTAGATATGCTGAGAACCAGCGGAAGAGAGGGATTCGACATTTTTTAGGTAGACTCTCCCATGCCAACAAATCCTACAGAGTGAGTACTATCTAACCTAGTGGTCTTAACATTAAATTCTCAAACTATTTTATTTAGACAACCCTACTGACCATATTGATTGTACAGGCCAAAAAAGAAGGTAGGGTTATCGAGTGCCGTGGTGAGAGTTGGATCTTTGGCTCATGTAGGGAAAAATGGAGTTGTACATCCAAGTGCAGTTGAAGCATATGTGAGTATTGGACCATCATATGTTATTCAGAGTTCAAATAAATTTAATTGTTTACAATTTGGTTCTTTTGGATTTCAGGAAAAAGTGAAGGCTGTCATAGACAAGAGAAAGGCTGAATCTGAGGCTGGTTTTGAGGCTGTTGTAGTTATTACCACTGATCCAGTTACTGAAGTTTTTGGTAATAAATCTAATCGTAGTTATTGCCGAGGCTTTTCATCGACTGTTACCAAAGCAAGCAATACAAGGAAAATTTGGTTCTTCAATAGCCGCGATTGTAAAAGCCAATTCATTTACTCCAGCTGGTAATGAAGGCAGGATGGACAGGATCCAAGAGGAGTTAAGTGTTCTCTCAAAGGTGAGCTTTAATCTGTAATTCATTTACGTTATTAATTTTTATAGTTAGAGATTATAATTTTTTTAATCAACTATCGAATTAAATGGGTTGGTTTTGGTTATAGGATGTTTTCAGTTTCATGGCAAGCCAACAGAACAATGCCAATTGTCAAAGCAGAGCACAAGTCCCTGATATCCATTCTCCGGTCGTTCAACCTGGTGTTGTTGCTAATACTATACCTGCTGAAGGAGATCATCAAGTTTGTCTTGTTAACAGAAAAAGGGAGACAGTCGCAACAGGTCATGTGGTTACCGGCTTGCATGGAGAAATCTGTCATGGGGTGAGTGTTAATCATGACGAGAGGAAGGTATGCATTGAGGCTGTTCTTGATGTGCACTATCCTGTACCCGATGCTCCTCAAGGCGCGGAAAAATGCTGCACATTGGCTGATTATGTTTTAGGTGGATTTTTAATCTGGCCTGCAAACCGGTTGGTTGCAACCGGTAGATTAAGCAGTTTGGAACTTATCTTTTGGTGCAGCTTTCCTTACTTTTTATACATGTGCTGCTGCTTATATTTTGTTGTGTTCTTTTGATTTAGTCACTCTTTAGTTAGAGTTCGTAGTTAGAGTGTAACTCTGAAAGATTCTTAGTCTTGCACTCGCAAACCGGTTGGTCTGCAAGATCTAGACTAAGCAGTTTGAAACATAGTTTTTTGTGCAGCTTTCCTTACCACTAATATATACATACTGGTGCTTGTATTTTGTGGAGTATTTTTTCACTCTCTAGCTAGAGTGTACCCCAGAAAAGTTCTTTTCAGTTTTCTGTCACTTTAAACATTTCTTAAAAATACACTTCTCCGAGTGTATCGGGTTGTACTCCTTTGTGTATATCTATATATGGATGTCTTTTATTTACTTGCTTTTATTTGTCCCCCCCCCCTTTTAACTCCAAATGCCGGTCCCTAGCCCGGGTAAAGGAGGAGGGAAGAGGTACAACCTTGTATCCTCTTCTGATATTTCATATCGTTTTTTTGTCTGTTTTCGGGAACTTTGGTGTGGACAAGAATGTTGATACAGAAGTTTATCAGTTGCGTTTCTTTCATATATGCAAATTCCATGAGCATGGGATACCGCGGGTCGCCTTTTTAATCTCAGGTTTGTTACCCATACCTATTATGATCTCTTCAAATATGTCATTTGCTTATTCGGCTGTCATGCATCTGACCGATAATTATTTGTTTTGCAAGGTTTCATGAATTCTAACACCCGAAGATGGAGATTACCTACTATGGAGAAAGTTGGCAAGTTATTTTAATCTCAGGTTTGTTTCATTACCTATTATGATCTCTTCAAGCTACATCTATTCATTCTTTTCAAGTATGTGTTTTACATGATTTCTGCCAAAAGGTACAACTTACTACCATCGAGTTTTCGGAGTGGAGATGTTATGATCGTTAGGTTTGCTGTAATTGAAGGAGATAAATGCAGCTAATCTGACGAGCAAAACATTCTCCTCTTTAATTTTACTAGCGACTAAACTATTATAATTATTAGTTTCCTTGTTATCATTCGCTACCTCCGGCTGATACACTTACATGCTACAATTCTCTTTTTGTTTTGTGAGGTTTCACTGATGCTAACACCTGAAGCTGGAGAATACCTACTGCATAGAATTGACAAGTCATTGTAATCTCAGGTTTGTTTGCGTTACCTATTGTGATTCCTTTGAGTATGTGTTTCACAGTTGGTAGGTAAACTCTAGACACATTAGAGTTTCTTGCATTACTTCTGAAATTTGGTTGACTGATGGTACCATTATCTTTGTTTTTCGAGAATTCATTGATGCGAACACCTGAAGCGGATCAGTCCCACTGTGGGGGTCAATCATGAAGCTGGTTAAACAAGCAAGACTGTGTTGGCCTTGCAAAGCTGTACCAATCGAGGGAAAGAACTTGTACCAAGCGAGACATTATTTTCTCTACTTTTATTAATTGGTGAGTAAAGTCTTGCTATATCAGTGCATTGTTTGTCGTCATCTTAATATAACATATGAAACCATGTATATAAATTACCAATGACAAGTCTATCAAATATAAACTTTTGATGCTTAGGTTGCCATGTTAATATAAAAACAGTGAGAATGTATGCATTAGAAACTGCTGAAACACATAACATAGGGAACCATGTATGTTTTTTTTGCCTCAAGCAATTGTTTCACTCACATATACTTAGGCATCTAAATGAATGATGAGACAAATCTTGGTTCAATTGGCTGGTCTATAACGAGAATGTATGTATTACAAAATGACAATGAACATGTGTTTATCGGTGAAAACTATTCCTGCCGGATTTGGTAATTTGGGGTGTGTGGATGAGGAATGAATCTAAACCCTAAACAAATGCACTACGCGGTGAGTGCTTGTGATTCGAGAAATAAATCTGTACAACTCTGGCCTAAACCAAGAAATGGTCGTTCCAGACTTGCTTCGGTCACAAAGTGAAGGAGATGGGGTTGATCTTAGGGAGGGAAGCGAAGAAGGTGTTGAGATTGTGAAGGTGTAGGCTTGTTTATGACTTGTAACAGAAAGGTGAACTGGCTTGCAGGGTGTAAGCTATCAGTTCCGGTGTTTGAATACGATGGTATCAACACTTGCTTCTGTTGTCTGGACTTGTTCTGTTGTTTTTGGAAATAGGGAGGAGAACCTATTTATACAAGTCATTTGAGCCTTATTCACGTATCTCGTGGGAAGTGGAGGAAGTGGAGTGATGGAGTAGTGGAGTTGTGTGTTGGTGTTACACGACCAGTCTTTCCCACTTCTCTTGTATCTCTAACCGTCCATGACTTCCTGACACGTTCTTGTGATGGCGCGTTGCACGCTGCACGCTGTAAACCGCCAGACCAATACCCCAGTATGTATCCCCCAGTTTGTGACATGATTGATGTCTTGAGTGTGTGGATCGTGGGACCCACAGAAAGTAGCATGCAATGCTAGACTAAATAACTAAATTATTTAGGAAGTCGATACTTGTGAAGTATCGTGTGTATTCTACGCAGGTACTGCATCGAGTATATTAAGCATGTATGAAGCATTGCTGTTTTTAAGGCTTACCGGAGTAAGTCACGAATTTAAGCGTCTTAAAATAGCATCATGTCCAGCCATCTTCGAGTGATCGTTTGGAGGCTATACAGGTAAGCCCTGACTTGACCGATCACTCCATGTGGAAGAGTGTGTGGATTGTGGTGACGCCTTGCTGGTCTCTTAACTCCTAACCAGGGCTGCTTGACCAAACTGGTAGAGTTGGACGGACGAGATGATCTGTGACACTCATCTGCGACCGTTGATGAAGTTTTAGGGATTTTGAAGAGGTGCGCAGCATCACTCTTGACTTGGTCGAAACCAAGCATGGGAGGTGTTTTGAAAAGGACCGACCGGGCATGCGTGTAGACGGCATGACGGTGTACACGTCCGTACCTCACTGTCTCATGAAGGCGCGATCTAGGCTACTCAATTTGACCGGCAAAGAGGAGCGGTTGGGATCGATTTGCAACAGAAATCTGGTACCGCAAAAGCCGCGCATCATGCCCACTTCGGGCGCGCGCTTCAAGACGACCAAGCCTGGTCGGTTCCAGCCGATTGATTCGGCGTGTGGGTGGTAGGTTGGTGTTCACGCCTGTACTTTATTGCCTCATAGAAACGTGATCTAAGCCACTCAATTTGTCTGGAGAAGTTGAGTGGTCGAGATCAGTTTATGATTTGGGAAGCGCGACCACACTAGTTTGGGCGTGCGTTTTGGAGAAACCAGGCATGGTATGCCTTGGTTGGTCGGGTGAGGAGATAGATAGTGTAGTTGCAGGAAATCCTACACTACACCCCTCATAATATTTTGTAGATCTAAATCTTATTAATCACCTAAATTTCAGATATAAGTGGTAGAAATATAAATTGACACAAGGATTTTTTACATGGTTCGATCAATATGATCTACATCTATGGTTCTTCACTATGATTTTTGAGGTTACATAAGAATTACATTTACAATCTCCATTAATGGATATTTTGTAGAGCTCTAGATCTAATTATTTGGGTAAGAAGATGATAAAGAAAATAAATCTCTCCCTAAAAATATCTCTCTCCAAAATATCTCTCTCTCTCCTACCAAAATTATCCTCTCTTTCTCTCTCCTGCTCTCCTCTTTATATAGTATTTACATAGTGGATGACAGCTCATGTACAACTAATATTTCCCTTAATTTCGGATTTACCTTGCGACATCCTCGCGAGAGTATAAATGTTAAATCTCGCAGACATTATAGTTTTCGCAAGATCTTCGCATTTTCTTCATGTTTACGTTATCATCATTTGTTATGTTATTTCTGAAATCACTTTGCGACGGTTTCGCGACGTTGTTAATGAAGATTCCGCAAGTGTGTTGTTGTTGCGATATTTGGATCCTACATCTTGCCTCTTTTTTCTTGAATATTGCTTGAAGAGCGATCTTTAAGAAAAAATCTGTTGTTGTAGTAGTCTTTGATCTTTGTTGATGAAGGAACGAGCGAAAGAATACTGGACTTGAAAAGTACGTACTTGCCTCTATTCTTTTGCGAAGTTCCGAAGCTTTGCGAAAATAAGAAGTATTATCTCTTGAAGTATGCGAAGTATAAAGTATCTTTGAAGAAGTATATGAAGTATGAAGTATCCTTGAAGAAGTATCCATCCTTGATTGCGAATAAGAAGTATTGCGAAATTATTACTCCATGCTCTCTGCCTCATGCAATGCTCTATTCTTTTGCGAAGTTCCGAAACTTTGCGAAGTGAATAAGAAGTATTAATCATTGAAGTATAAGAAGTATTGCCTCTGTTCATGCGAAGTTATTATTCCATTTTTGGTGAGGATTCTTGTTGTTCATTGGTGAATATCTTCTTTGGAAGTGATTCTTGCCGAGAAGATAAAGAACATAAAATGTTTTCTTGGTTATCCATAATTGCCTCTGTTCTTTATCTATGAGGGTATAATCATTGAAAAAGTGTTGAATGAGCGAGTTATTTCTTCATTCTTATCTTGCCTCTGTCTCATACTTTGTTCTCATGCGATAGTATAATCTCTTCAAGTTGCTTATAATTGTGAGAAATAATTTGGCAAAATAATCACATTCTGCGAAATTCTAAATAATTCTGCGAAACTCTGAATAACTTTGCGAATTTTTGTAAAATACTTGTGCGAATATAATGCTTATGTAATGATTATGTTATGAAATGTGTATGCGATGTTTATGCCATAAATGCTTATGCGATGCTTTCATGATGCGAGTATAATGCTTGTATGATGAAAATGCTTATCTACTGCAATGTATAGCTAATGTTTGTGTTACTTAGCTCATTTTGCCGTTCTAAAATTGATGTAGCTTTAAATCGCTTCCATTCTTCATTTCTCTGATTTTGTCTCTAGTATATGCATTCCTCTTTGTGTATTTATTGTTTCTCGCAAGTTCTTACTTGTGCTTCATCTCTTCTTATTCCTGCACTATTAGTATCGCATAATAATATGATCATAATATCAAGTGTGCGGCATTTGCATTGCCTCGATCTCATTATCATGTATATGTTCGCAAGCTTATCATTTAATCATTTTCTCAAGCTCGCAAGCTTATCATGTAATCTTTTTGCGATAAAAGAACTGTATTACCTTCATCCAAATTGTTTATGTTGAATTTTGTCATTGCGACAAGATCGCAGGACGTCTTTACATTTTCATGTAATGACCCATTGATCTTGCCTTCCTAGTTAAAGGTCTTATTTTGCCACCCCTCATTATTGCGACAATATGACAGGCCTAAATATTCTTGCGAACATAAAGCCCCATGACATTGCCGTCTTGCGACGAAATCGCAGGACGTCTTTACACTTTCATGTAAAGACCCATTGATCTCGCCTTATCTTTGTCTTTTGTATTATTGCCTCTTCAGGATCATTGCACAAATATGACAAGCCTAAGTTTCCTTGCGAAAATTAAGCCTCATGATATTTGCGTCTTTTGACACTTATCAGCTCCCTAATGGAGGGTGCCGCCCTTATCTTCTCCCTGGTTGCCCCTTCAAGGAGGCGTACATCGGCCATACAATACTAGCTCCTCTCATCCGGTCTTAACAGCAAGCAGTTGTTTTCGCAGCCTCTTATCCCTTATACCTATAGTGCTTATGGTTACGAGACTGCACCCTAAGTGGAGTTTTCTTCGGGCCGAGTGCAGCATGTGCCAAGACTTGTCAAGAGTGGTAAGGAAGTTCCATGCTCCCCGCACTCTTGACTCAACCGTGTACCTCGGCGCCTTGGTCATACGCTGACTCCTTGGAAGAGACCCTCGGTCGCCCAACCAGGGTATAACCTTATATATATAGTTGGGAATCCTAGGTATCTCTCCCGGATAGGCTTTCATGGGCCCCAAATATCCATGACTCAGGTTCCATGAGCGGTGTAACCTTTTCCCCGAGCCATGTCAAGAGATACCCCCTTATATGACGCACTTTAGGTCTTACATTTGCCTCTTACGAAATATCATTCGCGAACTAGGGTGTACGCCATAAAGGTTCGTCCCATTCACTCACTCATTCATTTTTGTCAATTCATTCAATCATTCATTTTTGATTATCTCTTCTCATTATCTTTGCGAAATTATCGCATTTCCATTATCTCTGCGAAATTATCGCATGTCTTCATTCATCCTTTCATTCATTCCTTTATTTCTGTCATTTCCTTCACTTATTCTTTCATTTCTGTCATTTCTTTCATTCATTCTCACAATATCATATCATTTGAAGTAAAGTAAATATTCAAGAGAAATATATAAATTAATCTGCGAGATTTTTCTCGAATCTTTGAAATCTTTAAGATCTTTGTAATTTAGAAATCTTTGAAATCTTTGTAATTCTTTATAATTTTGAAATGTTTGAAATCTTTGAGATCTTGAAATCTTTGTAATTTTTTTTTTTTTTTTTTTTTTTATATCAAATCAAAAATCTTTTATTTTCTGTAAAAGTAAAATGTTCAAAGAAAGTGGTACTTAGCTTTTGTGGTTTGTTGTTGTTGTTGTCTCTTGCGAAGTATATGATTTGCTTGCGAAGCTAACATCCTTGAAATGTATAAATGTCGCACAAAATATAATTATCTCGCAGCAAAAAGAAGTGTGAGAAATGAGATTTGAACCCTTGACCTGCCTCTTGCATATTCTCGCACCATACCAACTGTTCTAACCCTCTCTTGCGAAATTAATTTGCGAGATAGTCATCAACTTTCTTCTTTGAGAAATAAGCAAAGTCCTTGCGAAATTTCGCATAACAAAAATAAATATGCGAGAAGCAAGAATTGATCCCGCGACCTTCTGCTTGCATTCATGCCTCCTAACCAACTGTGCTAGCCTTGCCTCTGCGAAGTGTTCCTGCGAAATAATCACCTACTTTCTTCTTGCGAGATATCCTTGCGAGATTTTCAAAGACTGTGCGAAGTAAACATTTGCATGAAGTAAACGAACGTCTGCGAAGTGTTTATGCTGCAAACGTTCGCAAGGTAAACATTTGCGAAGTGCAAGTGCAAAAATTCTTTGCGAATGGGGAGATTCGAACTCTAGACATCAAACTCCTTCTCTTCACTGCTGACCATCTGGGCTATTTGCTGCTTGCGAAAGAAACATACAATACTATAACTTTACTCCATTTCTTCGCTCTTATAAGTTCAAAAATATGCAGAAGGTGGGATTCGAACCCGCGACCTTAAGCTCCTCATGTTCGCTCGTGACCAATTGTGCTAGCTGCTGTTTGTGAAAGAAACACATAATGCTGTACTTGAGTTCATCCACCCTTTACCGTTCTGGAAAAAATATATGGAAAATATGAGTGATGTGAGGGTTGAACTCGCGACATCCACCTAGTATACCTCGCGCACAACCATCTGTGCTGGCTGTTGTTTTGCGATAAAAGACCATATTGCCACTCTATTATTCTTCCTTTCTTTTCAGCAGTTCCAAAAAGTGTGAAAAATATTGTGCTTTGCGAGAATTGATCACGCGAGCTCTAACCCATACTCCTAATCCCTGACCATCTGTGCCAGTTTCTGTTTGCGAAGATTCGCATGTAACCACCTCTTATTCTTTTCTCCTCTCTAAGCTGTAGACAAAATGTGAAAAAATATGACTGTGGCGAGATTTGATCTTGCGACATCAAGCTTCTTCGCTCCAACTCAAACCATCTGTGCGAGTTTCTGTTTGTGATAAAAATCACAGCGTTTTGTTCTTATCCTTTTCTTCATTCTTCCTTTATTTCCTTCAACAATTTGTCTTTTTCTTTTTCTCCTGAATATGAAATCTTCCATTAAAAAATTAGCTTTCTTCCTTGAATTTCATCACAGCAACCTATATTTTTTTTTTTTTTTTTTTTTTTTTTTTTTGTCTTTGAATTGTTGACGGTGTTTTCTCCTTAAAGTTTATAGATCCAATTGAATTCGTCACCAACAGTAGTCAATTTTTCTAAACTTTCTTGAACCAACAAGATTAGGTCCCTGTTTCTAGCGCATATGTAGTTGCAGGAAATCCTACACTACACCCCTCATAATATTTTGTAGATCTAAATCTTATTAATCACCTAAATTTCAGATATAAGTGCTAGAAATATAAATTGACACAAGGATTTTTTACATGGTTCGATCAATATGATCTACATCTATGGTTCTTCACTATGATTTTTGAGGTTACATAAGAATTACATTTACAATCTCCATTAATGGATATTTTGTAGAGCTCTAGATCTAATTATTTGGGGAAGAAGATGATAAAGAAAATAAATCTCTCCCTAAAAATATCTCTCTCCAAAATATCTCTCTCTCTCCTACCAAAATTATCCTCTCTTTCTCTCTCCTGCTCTCTTCTTTATATAGTATTTACATAGTGGATGACATCTCATGTACAACTAATATTTCCCTTAATTTCGGATTTACCTTGCGACATCCTCGCGAGAGTATAAATGTTAAATCTCGCAGACATTATAGTTTTCGCAAGATCTTCGCATTTTCTTCATGTTTACGTTATCGTCATTTGTTATGTTATTTCTGAAATCACTTTGCGACGGTTTTGCGACGTTGTTAATGAAGATTCCGCAAGTGTGTTGTTGTTGCGATATTTGGATCCTACAGATAGTTCCACGGTGATCATGCTGATGCTCACTGGACCTGCTCAATTGTCTCCTAAGCCCCTCATTCGATCAGGAGAAAACGGACGCTCGTGATTGATACAAACCCTAATTAGGGTTTCGGCCGGCCGTGCTTCATGCATTGTTTTGCACGCACGAATTGGGACAACCAAACATGGTTGATCCTGACCGATTGTTCATGTGTGTAGGTGGGCCCACGGTGTTTGTGTTGACATGTTACGGGCCCTTTGAATCTACATCTACACCCTCCATCTATGCCTGCGAAGATGGATGGTTGAGACTGATTTGCGACACATGTAATGTGCCGTAACCCTAGTTTAGGGTTTCACGTCCATGTTGTTTTGGCTGGAAAAACTGGTAAGCGTTGCTTCCCTCTTGGGGAGGCCGACCATGCGGGGCCCGCGTTGGGGAGGCCGACCATGCGGGGCCCGCGTTGGGTCGGTGGTGAATACTCCAATACCTGCTTAAGGGTTATGGATTCGATCTGGGCCATCCAATCATGCCGGTGAAGTTGGATGGTCGTGATCGTTTCTGAGACTGATATGGTCAGTTCAGGTTCAAACATGCTCAATCGGGCTAGTATAACACACCGAGAGTTGTTGCCTGTATGGGTATTTCGTATATGTTTTATTATTAATGCTTGGAGATTCGTGTTGCTCTGCTGAGAACAACACTCAGTCGTCATGCCGCACCGGTAATGAGTACAGGAAATACGAGGCTGGTCATGCATTAATTAATAATGTTGTAAATTCACAGGGTATATGGGATTGTTGCTACATGCTCCAACCTGGATGAATTTTGTGTATTTAATTCACAAAATACTGGGATTGTTGCCACATGCTCTATTCTAGGTGAATTAGTAAAGTGAAGAAGTATTCATCACTCATTAATGGCTTTATCTTTTGCAAGATGTTAGCGCATAATTTTGGGCCTTTACAAATTTAGCCTTAAATGAAAATCCACCATCAACATTAAGTCCCCTGCCTAGCACATAATGGTTACACTATTGTGGGGTAGGCATGAGATGGTGACATACATATGTGAGAAAGACATGATAAAGGAAGTTTACCCGGAAGAGTATTGACCGATCGCTAGTTGTCCATGTCGTTGTGCTTGTATGGAATCCTTTGGTGGGACCGGTTTCCTTCTTTGGGTATTTGAATCAAAAGAGGAATCTAAACAAAAGAGGAATCCTTGACCAACCCCTTTTTTTTTCTCACGATTTTTTTTTTTTGTTTGGCAGCTCTCGTCCGCGACTACCACTCTGCTCTGCTCTGCCGTCGTCGCCAATTGCTTTCTTTACGGAGTTGCCGCCGTCGCCCGCCGTCGTCCGTCCGCCCCAAGGTAAGTTTCGGTTTCTCTCTTCTTCTCTCTTTTTTTTTTTATAGAAAAAACCCTAATTTCTTAGGTAAAAACGTTTTGTAAGATACATCATGCTTAGCTTTCCCATCAAGTTTGATAGTAAAAAAAACGCCCATATTTGCCAGGATGGTTTAGTTCCGCGACTCCGTGAATATGTCGTTTTTGCTTCTTCTTCCGTTGTTGCATGCAAAACTAGCTTCTTAGGTTATAGCTTGGAAAGAGACTTCGGCTTAAATTTCGTAAACACAATTCTCATAAGAAAAACCGTGTTATAATACGTGCATATGAATGCGGTCCCACCATGTGCGTTTGATCCGAACGTGGGTCCCACCCACATATGCTTGACTGAAAGTCGACCTTATACTAGCCTTGTGCCCTGAACCAACACCGGACTTGCAATTTGAGTAATACCAGACTTGAAACCAATACCGGACTTGAAACTTGAGTAATACCAGACTTGAAACCAATACCGGTACTTGAAACCGATACCGGACTTGAAACCAATACTGGACTTGAAACTTGAGTAATACCAGACTTGAAACCAATACCGGTACTTGAAACCGATACCGGACTTGAAACCAATACCGGACTTGAAACTAATACCGGACTTGAAACTTGAGCCGGTGTTTGGACCCAATCCCAGCCTTGTGCATTCCAACGTGAATGCAGTTCGCACATGTATCGTGTGTTTTTTATACAGGTACTGACTCCTGTCTTTATTGTAGAATGAAGAAAAGAACTCCTGTTGATATGTCTTACGGAGATAATGTCAAAAGCCAAGTCGGGAAGTGTTGACAGCTTCAAAGATATGCAGAACATTGCTGATGAGTTGTTCACCTTGTCTTTTCCAAACATTAGGAAACATCCCTCTCATAGGATAGTCTTGCTTTCCGATTCAGAAAATATGGAAGTTGATCCATCTTCTTCTTCGGCACTTGTGATGAGGTTCTGTCTTCGAAGAAATGAATATCCGCCTTCTCCTATCGACTTCAAGACTTGTCATACTCAGCTGGCTTCTTATGAAGGATGGATGAGACGCATGTTGAATAATAAGGACGTTAAAGCCAATTTGACCAAAGCGCAAATCCTCAATGTAGTCATGGCATCTGCTAGTCTTGAAATTAAGAAAGATGATGCAGGCTTGATTTGACCAGGGTGTTCCATTTATCCGTCCGTCGGAGGCTCCGAAAGAACTCCTCTCGGGTATCTTTGATACTGACGTGTTCTTGGCATCGCAGAGTCTTCCTTTCTGGCCTATTGGGAGAAACTCTGTGGTAACCGACAAGTATAAGGAATTTTGGGGGAAGCAACTGTTGGCTTTCCAAGAATTCTCGGAGGATGTTGTGACAGATTCTCGTGGTGAGCCATCTTCTGACGTCCTGAAGAAGCATTTCCGGTTGAAGCCACTTCCAGCCAAACGGACCAGAGTTGAGGATTGCAGTCCCCAAGCAGGAGAGAGATCTAAGAGGCGGCATGTGGTTCGGTGATCCTCAATTCCTCCAATATGCGGGTATTTAAATCTCTTTTACGTTGACTCCTTCATTTCTCCAGAGTAAATTCTTCTAAGAGTGATCCTTGCTTGAAATCAGGGAATTCCGGAAGAGAATGTCTTCACAAGGTTGGAGCGCATTCAGAACGACAAGTCTGGTAACGTTTGCTTTCATGTTGAGAAGTCTGGAGGTACTGATCCTCAGAAGTCTGGTAACACTGATCTTTATGTTGGGAATTCTGGCGAAACCGCTCCTTTTCCAGACCATGACAGAGATGATGCAATCTCGGTTGGACAAGGTGCCTCCCTAAGTGATTTTGTTGATGGGCCGTGATGGAAATTAGCACCCAGAGCGAAGTAGATGTCGGCAGGAATGTAAAAGAGGCAACATCCGGTATTGTTGAGGTGGCTCCCCTTGAAGAACGTTCTGAGCAGGTTCCAATCAATAAAGCTGTCGTGGTGACTTCTTCTGAAAGACCTCCTGCAACTGACAAGGCTCCTGTGACTGGTGAAGTATTGGTAGCGCAGCCTGGAGCTTTGTTCGATCCTCCTTTTATTGTCCTTTATCCAGCTCATGTGTTGGTTGGAGGATTCAGTATGCCAGCTCAGTTCGAAAGGTTGTACACGGCGATATGGGAGAAGCATGGCCACATTGCTACCACTGCGAAGCTCAAAAGTCGTCTTGCATTGGTCAACCGCGTTTAGGAAGCTTTATTTTCTATCCAAGGGATGAGCGTCACGACTGGTCGAACAGTTTCTGAAGAGATGATTGAAGACTGGAAGTGCCATCGAGATTTGTTTGTGCAGTACGACTTCAATGCTCCTTGGTTCTTCAAAGGGTTCTCCGAGATTCTGGAGATCCAGAAATTACAAGATGAAGTACCTTCTGCAGATTGTGTTACTCGCCAGGAAGAAGAGGTTGAAAAGTTGTCTAAGGAGTTGAATCTTAAGCAGGCTGTACTTCAAAGGATGAAAGTCGCTCCTGCCCAGAAGGGCGAGTTGCTGCTGAAGGACTTTCCTTGAAGGATTCGTGCCACCTACTTGTCTTTTCTTTTAGATGCTTTTCTTTTTGAGTGATAGTGAGGATTTCCTTTGACTTCCGGTTTTAAATTAATAGGTAATTGAATTGGTTTATTTTGAGCTAGTTTTGTGAATAACTTTTCTGAAAGAGGTTATTTTAAATGTAATTTGCATCTTGGTCATGAATGATTGCACATGTCATATGAAATTGCAAATGTCGCATAAAAGGGAAGTATGAATGGAAACAAACATGGCATTTGATCATTGAGCCTCTTTCTCTATGTGCGGGATGCCAAGTCCCTAGTGAATTCTAAAACTATCTTTCTTGTAAAATTGTTGAGTAGAACTTACTTGCTTTTGAAGCCTTACTTGTATCAAACCGAAGTAGCCTCTCTAAGGAAATCGTCCGCATTAATCTCCCAGATAGGGAAAGCTATTCCTCTGAATTAAGCTTCTTCTGAACTATGTGTTTCCTCTGAATTAAGCATTCACTGGTAGGGTGGTGAAGGAACCGGTGGAAATGACAATACCTCGGGTCCATTACTTCTTGATCAGTTGGTGGACGCCATACAGGAGGCAGCTCCACCTCTTTGTTTCGTACCCACGCCTCCAGTAACAACAAAATATTTTCCATTGGGAACGAAAAGTGTAGGTACTTCGAGTCTATCTTTTCCTGCGTTCGTGGGCGTTGTGGTGTCTCTACATGGCTTCGACGTGGAGCACGTTCCGGAGATGAAGTTGGAATACTTGTGAGTGCCATCATATCCGCGGATCGCTTCCCTGGGTGACGGGGTGTGGAAGGTGTCGTAAGATCACTGCTGAGTGATCGAATTGAACGCTCCCATCCTCTGTACTCACGTGTTCCTTGATTGATCTCTCCTTCCTCAAGCATTTCTTCACTTAATTGAAAGGCCGATGCAGATTGGACAGTCTTCCGGGTTTCGACAAGAGATTGAGATATAAATCTTCTAGCAGGGCTCCGTAAGCTGCAGGCTCCCTTTCTTTATTCGACAGACGTTGTGGTACCCCGGACAAGTATTTTCCTCTGTGGAGTTGCCTCGAGTCTTCGTTGTCGGCTGGACCATGTTGTTCGTCTCTCCTGAGTCCCCTGTGATTACGCGCTCTTTCTGCATCTTCACTGGTAAAGGTGTGACTCCCGAATAAGGATCCAGCGTTTCTTGCATTGTCTGAGTAGATGCCTGCCGATCCTTCTTGTAACTGTGCTGTTATATCATTCAAAAGGCGGAATGTCTCGCTCTGTCTTCTAGCGATACCGGCTTGATTTGCCAAGATATCCTCCAACATTCTAGCTACACTCCCCATGATATATGAACCACCTGTGGTTTCCGGGTGAGGATACATCGCGAGATGAAAACTGAAAAGTTGAGAATTCAATTTTTTGTAACCGAGAGATCAACCTCCCACTGTGGTCGCCAATTATTTATGGGTGAAAACTATTCCTGCCGGATTTGGTAATTTGGGGTGTGTGGATGAGGAATGAATTTAAACCCTAAACAAATGCACTGCGCGGTGAGTGCTTGTGATTCGAGAAATCAATCTGTACAACTCTGGCCTAAAGATGTGATAGATTTTCTGATAGATGTGTTTATGGGGTAAGAGATCGTTCCCACATATCCTTATCTACACTATCTTTGATAAGGATAATAAGGCTATTGTTGCAAGGAATAATCGTGATAAATTGAAGGAGAATAAACTACACTGTGGAGATTGGAAAGAGAAGAAAACAAAGAAAGGAGTAGAGATGGTTCCGCTGTTTGTTTTGAGCAAAAAAGAGAAAGCCGATTTTTGTCAGATTCTTAAAGATGTGAAAGTTCCCACAGGCTTTTCGTCGAATATAAGTAACAATGTCAATATGGACCAATTGAACTTGAGAAGCTTGAAGTCACATGACTACCATGTGATTATGGGGTACTTATTACCTGTTCTGCTTCAACATGCCTTTCTAGGAGAGAAAGACTTGCATACTGCGCTTCAACAAGTCAGTTTGTATTTTAGAATTTTGTGCTCAAAGGTGGTTAGCAGAGAGTATCTGAACTAGGCTAAGTGGATGATTGCAGAGGCCATGTGTGTGATCTAAAAGTATTTCCCGGATGGATTTTTTGATATAAGCGTGCACAACATGGTTCATTTGGCTGATGAGGCCTTAGTTTGTGGACCTGTTAGGTATCGATGGATGTACCCATTCGAAAGGTGAATTGCTATTTTACCATTTGTCCTTTATTTTTATTTATTTTTGTTGTTTTTGTACTGAAATTTACACGTACATACTGAATCAGGGCAATGAAGGAGTGCAAAAACATCCCAAATAACAGCAGATACATTGAAGGGTCAATTACGAAGTCGACTGAAATGGATGACTATGTTAGATTTTCCATGGAGCACATGAAAAATGCCGATGAAGGAGGTCACAAAGCAAATTTGGAGCCCTTCTTAAAGGATGAACATGAATTCAGCGATGTGAGTTCTCTGCTTGATGAAAAGCCGGTTCAGGTGAGCCCTATTCAGTGGATGCAGATACGTCGGTGGGTAAATTTTTGGAATGATCCAGAAGGTCTCGATGTTTATTACAGGTATTGGTTGGCCGTGTTATGTTTGTATGTGGACAATGGGTTATTCTATTTAGATTTAATACTATGTATGCTAAATATAGGGATTATTGCGAGAACTGTGAAGCTGATGGGGTTACAATGGAGGAAGTCGAGATGCAAACCAAGTTCCTTAGTTGTATGTATGAAAAGGTTTGCATTGGCGCTCCTGTTTGTTAACGTAATAATGATGCAGTATGTTGATGTGTTGATTTTCTTTTCGCTTTCATAGCTTAGATCAGAAGACAAAATGGATACAGATTTGTGGCGTTACGTTAGAGGTACAGTGTCTCAGAAAGAGTACAAAAGATACCGTGTGATTGGATTTAGTTTTTGTTCCCCAAGCAAACCAGGAAAAGGCTAAGACCCAGGACAGTGGTGTCACCGTGGTTTCATCGACCACTTTTAGGAGCTCGAAAAGGGACAAAAGTCCGGTTACTAACCTAACCCTATGTATGGGGTGATCAGACAAATCCTAGAGTTGAACTATGGTACATTTAAAGAAACTATCTTCTACTGTGATTGGGTGAAGGTAGAGAATGGAACAAAGATCTGTTAGAATTCAGATTTTCCTTTGGTAAATCTTTCAAGGTTGAAAAGCCATACCAAAATTTCGGACGAGCCCGTGATTCTCGCTGAAGAGGCTGCCCAAGTTTTCTACAACAGAGACGTGAAACATCCAAATTGGTGGGTTGTTCTTCATACGCCGAGAGGAATGACTGCAGATGTGGACAAAGCAGAGATACCAAGTCGCGACAGTTTTCAAGATATTTTACAAGAGGAACCACATCTACGTAAATTGCTGGAGCAAAAGCGTCTCCCTAGAACAAAGAAATGAAAAATCTCGAATATATGTCCGATCAGTAAGTTTCCTTTATAATGCTGGTCATGAATATATGCAGATTACAATTGCAAGATACTTTGCATTTTATCAGATTAATGCTGGTCTTGAATAACAATTTGTTGTTTTTTTCACCCCCCCCCCCTCCCTCCAATTTTAGACATATTTGCTTACAGTTCCCTTTGTAAGTTACTTTATTGTTTCCGCCCCACTTTTTAGCAGCCCTTAAGTTAGAAGATGTTGTTTCCACCCAACATCTCCTTTTATCACTACCAAACAAACACTCCCTTTCCCAACAAAATCATCTTCTTTGGGAAAGTAGTTTATGTTTTCTACTCAGAGACAAAAAGCCAGCAGTTATTAGTTGCTCTTCAATAGTTCAGAAGCTGAAGTAAGTGGGAAAACAACAGAAAAATCATCTTCAATTTTAGTTGCTTCTGAATCTTTGAATAAACTATACTCTTCAATCTTCATCTACACAGGTATGGGTTTGTATTCTTTTAAGTGTTGTTTTTCTTCATCTTCCTCTGCATGATTGCATAAAAATGGATTCTCTTTTTAATGATATTTTTTTCTTTTTTGCAAAGAGAATGCAGAGAAGTGTAATAGCACTTAATGTATTTTTTTTAATTTTTTTGTTACTCTGTTTTGTGGTACACTATCTAGTGGGAACACTTTGTTTGTGGTGGTGTGTGGTTGATTTAAGAATTAAGTGTAATCATGATATGGGTTTTGTTTGAATTACATTATTCTACTATGCAGGTTTGTTTGATTTAAGTTTTGTGGTGGTTGTTAACCTTTTTTTTTCTAGGGTTTGATTTGTTTTTTGGGTGAAAATGCAGATTGTTTCTGGGATTTGATATGTTTTTGAATGAAAATACAAATTGTTGTCTCTCTTGCAATGTATTTGGTTTTGTTTAACACCAAAGTAATTGTTTTGCAGCAATACTTTTTATACACTGTTGTATGGCGTCAAGGAGGAGTCGCAGTCCTGATTCGTCACATGAGAGGGAGATAGACATGAAAGGAAAAAAGCCTAAGGTCTCGTTGTTCGGATGATGAACCGAGGCAAAGCGCAGCTCCAAGGATCCTCTTGCTTTGAGTCTTATAAACCGATTGAGCTCATGACCCCTGAAGAGTTGAAACAACTCCAGAAGCGTGTGAACGACTTCATCGCATGTCATGAAATAAGGCTCAAAGTTAAAGAGGATGAAGCGGCACGCCGGAGGAAGGCTACTGAAGAGGCTGCTTTGCAAGAGGAGTATGACAAGTTCAGAGACGAACAATTTCGTCGTGCACAGGCATTACTTGCAGCAAGTATGCCGCGATATCCTCCACAAGCGATTTTCCGGCCTCGATCTGAATCTTAGGCTGAACCAGATTTGGAACCTTTTCAGCATGTGCCTGAGCCATACTCACCAGATGAGGAGGTAGAGCAGCTTGCGCAAGTTGATTTGGAGAAAGAAATAGAAGCAGACAATTGGCATGACTTTCTCATGGGGCCTGTTGATCCAGAAGATGAGGAGTATGCTCAAGCACTAGTGGATGCTGAAGATAACGACGATGATGATGAAGACTATGATAAAGATGAGACAAGTGAAGTCATCGACGAAGATGAAGAGGATGAACATGAGGAAGAAGAGGAAGATGAAGATGAATCTGCGGAATATGATGGATATGACTTGTATGAGGAAGATTCTACAAATGATGATGAATGAGGATGGTGGATTATGAGATTGTTCTTAACTGCTAATGGATGAACTATGTTTTTGTATATATATATATATACACTTAGTGGTGATACCTAGGGGTATATTTTTTGGTTTACTTTTTGGTATATTGTTAACAAAACAGAACAATTGATATGTGGATGATACGACGACGGTATAATTTTCGTTCAGAGATCGCTATGTGGATGTGATCTCTGTTTTTCTGTTTTCCTGTAGCACACCCTTTGAAGACATTTTGTGTGTGCCATGTAAAACAGATTATATATATATGTATATATATATATATATATATTTATTTATTTATTATTATATACATGTGTGTATGTGTGATTGTGATTGTTAAAAATGGAATGGACCTGTTCCGGCAAGGTATTTTGAAATCAAGGAAAATTTTATGCGCTTATTCTGGCAGGGATATTTTCGTAATTTTTGAAATCACCGAAAAATGTACCTGTTTCGGTATGGGTATTTTCGTTATTTTTAAAATCACCATTTTATACGCCTGTTCCGGCAGGTGTATTTTCGTAATTTTTGAAATCACCGAAAAATGTACCTGTTTCGCTATGGGTATTTTCTGATATTGACTTCTCAAACCTCACCTGGACGAGAACACTGGGTCTCTATATGATAATCTTGCAAGATGAGTTCAATAATAGGTTGCAGTTTCATCCAATCTGATATTTGACTTCTCAAACCTCACCTGGACGAGAACACTGGGTCTGTAAATGGTAATCTTGCAAGCTGAGTTCCATAATAGGTTGCAGTTTCAACCAATCTGATATTTGACTTCTCAAACCTCACCTGGACGAGAACACTGGGTCTGTATATGGTAATCTTGCAACCTGAGTTCCATAATAGGTTCTTGTATCATCCAATCTGATATTTGACTTCTCAAACCGCACCTGGACGAGAACACTGGGTCTGTATATGGTAATCTTTCAAACTTAGTATGCCTTGTTTTGTTTCCAATTATGTGTTTGACCATAATTTTGACCAACTTGACCACAAAATTGACCAACTTGACCACAAAATTGATCAACTTGACCACAAAATTGACCAACTTGACCATAATTTTGACCAACTTTACCTCGATCCGGACGCCTTTGACCTAGATATTTTGGGATAAAATCAAATCTCTCCTCTATTATTGTACTTTTCTCTCTTATCCGAAGAGGTAAGGTTTCAATTTTAGGTCCAAATTTCGTTCCCTCTCAAATCCTCACTCTGATACATCTTTTAGATTTCAATTCCCTCTCAAATTTGAGAAACTTTTTCTAATTCCGTCTCAAATTTGAGAAATCTTTTCTTATTCCCTCTCAAATTTCATTTCCCCCCTTCTTAAATTTTCAGAATGATTTCAAATCTAATCATTCTCTATAAACAGAGGGAGATGAAGATCTTAATTTCTTTCCCTTCATTCTCACCATCCTCCTTCGTGATTCTCGCTTATACCCCTTTTTTCTTCTGTACATCTTACCTCGCATACATCTCTGTACCTCATTCATTCTCCATAGGTAATCTATGTAGCTTTTACTTTCGAATATTTATTTCAAATTAGGGTTTCTTTTTTGTTGGTTGGTATCTCCTTCATAGATGTACTTGTATGTTGTTATTTACTGCTTTGCAATTCTTGGTATTTGGTTGTTATCTCTTTCCATAGATTACAACCAAACTCAGGGTTTCTACATGTTTATGAAGTTTTTCTTAATAGGTTTTTCTTATTACATTAAAATTATACCTTTGTTGGTTGTAATCTCCTTCCATAGATTTCAACCAGAATTTGGGGTTTTGTATTTTTATTCACTGCTAGGTTTGCTCTCATTTTAGTTCAAATGCCTAATATGTTGTTTGTTGTTTGGTTTGTTTGGTATGAAGATGTTGTCAAGTCAGGATTCTCACACTTCATATCATGTTGTGTCTACCAATTAAACTGGTTCTGCATCTGATGTTCGCAGTACTCCATCTCATGGTGGTTATGAAAATGGTTCTCTATCTAATGAAGCTTCTCTATCTCATGATGAAACTCAATCTGATTCTGACTTGGAGGAGACACAACTTCCACCCAGACTCTTGGTGGAAATAGATGAATGTGGAAGACCATTTGGCGAATATTCATCAAAGTTTGCAACTCGTGCAGGGGAACTCATTCGAATTCACTGTCCAATTAACTACAAAGACTGGAGGCTCATTCCTGCAGCCTTCAAGGACCAAGTCTGGAACATGCTCATGGTAACTTATTATCTCCTATGCATTTCATTCTATGGTTTGCTCCACTTATACATATCAGTGTTTATAGACCAACTACCTAGTTATTGTTTATGGCTGACAAAAATACTTTGTCGTTTCAGGACAAATTTTGTTTCGCATATGATGAGTCTCTTGTCAGGCCATTTGTCCAAAAAATATTTCCCTAAAAGTTTCGATCATTCAAATGGGAGTTACGCCTTAACATTCTGATAAAGCTTCAGACTCGCGAAGAGATAGATGCAGCATGCCCTTATGGTGTTAATGATGATGTTTGGAAACGATTTGTGCATAATGAGTACCATCCTGGCATGCAGGAGAAGTATGCTAGATATGCTGAGAACCAGCGGAAGAGAGGGATTCGACATTTTTTAGGTGGACTCTCTCATGCCAACAAATCCTACAGAGTAAGTACTATCTAACCTAGTGGTCTTAACATTAAATTCTCAAACTATTTTATTTAGACAACCCTTACTGACCATATTGATTGTACAGGCCAAAAAAGAAGGTAGGGTTATCGAGTGCCGTGGTGAGAGTTGGATGCTGGCTCATGTAGGGAAAAATGGAGTTGTACATCCAAGTGCAGTTGAAGCATATGTGAGTATTGGACCATCATATGTTATTCAGAGTTCAAATAAATTTAATTGTTTACAATTTGGTTCTTTTGGATTTCAGGAAAAAGTGAAGGCTGTCGTAGACAAGAGAAAGGTCAATCGAGGTTTGGTTTTGAGGTCATTGTAGATATTACCACCGATCCGATTCTTCAAGTTTTTGGTAATAAATCTAATCGTAGTTATTGCCGAGGCTTTTCATCGACTGTTACCAAAGCAAGCAATACAAGGAAAATTTGGTTCTTCAATAGCCGCGAGTGTAAAAGCCAATTCATTTACTCCAGCTGGTAATGAAGGCAGGATGGACAGGATCCAAGAGGAGTTAAGTGTTCTCTCAAAGGTGAGCTTTAATCTGTAATTCATTTACGTTATTAATTTTTATAGTTAGAGATTATAATTTTTTTAATCAACTATTGAATTAAATGGGTTGGTTTTGGTTATAGGATGTTTTCAGTTTCATGGCAAGCCAACAGAACAATGCCAATTGTCAAAGCAGAGCACAAGTCCCTGATATCCATTCTCCGGTCGTTCAACCTGGTGTTGCTGCTAATACTATACCTGCTGAAGGAGATCATCAAGTTTGTCTTGCTAACAGAAAAAGGGAGACAGTCGCAACAGGTCATGTGGTTACCGGCTTGCATGGAGAAATCTGTCATGGGGTGAGTGTTAATCATGACTAGAGGAAGGTATGCATTGAGGCTGTTCTTGATGTGCACTATCCTGTACCCGATGCTCCTCAAGGCCCGGAAAAATTTTGCACATTGGATGATTATGTTTTAGGTGGATTTTTAATCGGCTCGCAAAACCCAGGTTGGTTGCAAACTTAGAGATTAAGCAGTTTGGAACTTATCTTTTGGTGCAACTTTCCTTACTTTTTATACATGTGCTGCTGCTTATATTTTGTTGTGTTCTTTTGATTTATTCACTCTTTAGTTAGAGTTCGTAGTTAGAGTGTAACTCTGAAAGATTCTTAGTCTTGCCTGCAAACAGGTTGGTCCTGCAAGATCTAGACTAAGCAGTTTGAAACATAGTTTTTTGTGCAGCTTTCCTTACCACTAATATATACATACTGGTGCTTGTATTTTGTGGAGTATTTTTTCACTCTCTAGCTAGAGTGTTGTAGTTGCAGGAAATCCCACACTACACCCCTCACTAGAATTTACTCAACTAATCCATTTGAAGATGAATAACTATAGATTTATTGATTATTTTCTTGAAATGTTTACAAAGGAAAATGGAACAGAGCTAAAGAAATTACAATCACTCTAAATTTTCTCTCTCCTAATGACTTGCTTAACAATTCAAAAGAACTCTCCCCCACAACAGACTGGCTCAACCCTTTATATAGAGTAGTACACAGTGGATGACAGCTAAGCTGTCCTTTATTTTCGGGAATGACTCGCGAAGTATCGCAAGTGTATAAGTGTTCATCTTCGCGACACTCCTAAATCTCGCTGAGTCTTCACATTCTTCTCATGTTCTGGCTGTCGTCATTCATTGCGTCATTTATTTTACTTCTCTGTGTCTCCCTCGCGATATCGTTATTTATTAATCTCGCGAAGTATTAATGTTGCGATATTCTGATCCTACATCTTGCCTCTTCTCATGCCTTTTCTGCGAAGGAGAAAATGTCATGAGAATCAATATTTTAAAATGCCGCAATTGCTCATCTTTATCTCGCAATTGTTCATTTTCATTTTTTTTATTCGTATACGGAATTTATTACAGGTGTTTCTTCTTCCACTCTTTTCTTGACACCTCTTTTTCAACCATTTATTCTTGACCATTCACGTCCCATCTCGCATTAAATGCATTTGTTTTCTCGAGGATTCTCCTCTCTATATATAGTTTTCTTACCCTTATCTCCTTCTCTTTTATTTTCCCTCTGCAACTTTCCTTCAACTTTCTTCCTCCGCAATTTGCGCTTCTGCTACTGTAAACCTTCCCTTTTTTCTTTCTCTCAATCATCAATTCTCTATTCATTCCCATACTCTAATAATGGCTTCACTTGGTCGTACATATAAACCCCTTTTTGAGGAAACTCAAAAGAATTTTCAAGAGAAGGGTTTCATCTTATCGACCATTCCTGATCAAGAGTCTTCATCTATACTTTCTGCAAAATTGTTTTCTGATCATCAATGTAATGATCAGAAGATCATAGTCTCGCTAGGTCAAATCCTCGCAGGCCTTCCCATTCCTCTCTACAATCCCGAGATACCTTTATTCTATGAAATTCTTGCTCATGAGAAATTCTCGCGAGCTATTTATCAATTAAGTGGCGATTGTATTCGTCTAATGCTTGAATTCGCCAACCGTGGTGCTGGTAAGGGATCTTTATATCCTGACGATGGCAAAGATCCTAGATTCGCGGATATAGAAATAGACGCTGAGAAATATACCGTAGAAAACTTTTTTGAAAACTATGAAGTAATAAATATGAGAAATGATAAATCTCGCTGCAGTGCTCGATTAAAGAGAAAAGATAATATTTCCAATGATAAGCTGCTTATGCAAGATATCGACTGGCACTCGGGCAAAAACAATGTTCCTCGGTACTCCAAGGATGAAAAGTGGTGGGTTGTTCCTCTGTTTTTGAGTGGACCTTATATTGCAGGTTCTCATACACTCCTCAGCATCTCGCAAACTATCATCCCTGGAATTTAAGTGGCCCGAAAAGGCAAAAGAGGTATATTTCCTATTTCAGGCTTGTTGTATGATATTTCCTTCTTCTTATATTTACTAGACTTGTAAAATTTTCAGATTGCTAAATTGAAAAGGAGTTATGAAAGACGTCCAAAGGCGAGTACTCTGGCGATACTCCGATCGATCACGGATGAAGTAAGAAATAATTTTCTTTTGTTATTTTTTAACAATATTGTTGCCTCTGTTTCTTATCTTCATTCATGTGCGAAGGTTAAAGGCAAGAATAAAATCACTCTTCGCAAGGATAAGTCTTCTGCTCCATCTTCTAAAAAACGGAAAACCCATCCCTCTTCTCGTTCTAGTTCTCAAACCAGCGAGAGCTCTGATGAGGATGAAAATGAGGTTGGTACTTCCTCTGCAAAGGAGAATCACTCGACTACTTCTGCTATGGCGCAATTGTCTAGTGTTTTCTCCGATTCTATGCAAGGATTGAGAGATGATCATTTATCTGCTACTTGCGAAGCTCTCGCTAAAATTTGCGATGCCCCCTTGCTAGTGGACAATGATTCTTTTCACGGAGTTTCCCGAACATTGACTTCCAGTTTCTTAAATGCTCTCAATGCTTTGGTATGTTCATATTCCTTTGCTTCTCTATAACTTCGATTATAAGCTTTACCTTAACAATTTCTTTACTTTCCGTTATAGTCTGGGAGAGCTTCCTTTGTTGTTGCCTCAGATCTCGAGAAAAGACGCGACAACCTTGAAAAGAAAAATCTCCAGCTTAAAGAGAAGATCCAAGAACTAGAAACTGAAGTTGCGACGTCTCGCAAGAAAGATGAAAAAATTCAACAGTTGGAAGTTGAGTCTACTTCTCAGAAGAATAAAATATCTACTCTTCAAAGTGCAAATCAACAACTTTATGGTACAAAATTTTTACTCTTCAGATCGTCTTTATTTTGTCATCTGCTTTTCTTTGCCTGATTTATTATTTTCGCAGACATATATAATCTCTCTGAAGAAGCCATTCTTCTCCATTCATTTCCCGAGCCTATGGACAATGATGTTCTTCTCACTCATCTCAACGAATCTTTAAGCAGTTCGTCAAACATAATTGATTCCCTTCCATTAAATGAACTTCAAGCCAAATATCGTCTCTTAGAGATTGAGCATAGATCTAGTTTAGGTTTAGCCAACCGATTTAAACAAATGTATCTTGATTCCCATAAGAAAACCAAAACTTTAAGGAAGAAAATTAGTGGTCTCATAGATGACAAAGACCGCATTGCTAATAAAGGTGCACAAGCATTAGCAAAATTTCAAAAATCTCTCTCGAAGTACAAATTGAACGAGACGAATCTCTTCGTCAGAATGCCATACTTAATGAGCGAGAAGATCAAATTCGTTCACTTCTCGTTATAAATAATGATGATGAATTCGCTTGGGCTGCGAAGGTTCTAGATAATGCCAGGAATAACTTAGGTGTTGATTTTAGTCTTCATGCCGAGCATACTGCCTTGGTTAAAGATATGATATCTGACAGAGAAGATTGTTTATTATACTTTACTGCTCCTTACTTCTGTAGTATTGTTATTGTGTTGTTAATTCATTGTCATATGTTTTGCAGAATCCGAGAAGAGATTTAAGACAAGGATTGAAGAACTTGAGTCTGAAAAAGAGCAACTCGCAGAGGGCCTTTCTCTTCGCAACAACAAGTATTCTAAGTTGAAGAAACAACTGCAAGCTACAGTGGCGAATTTCAACAATGATGCTGTTCGTTTTCGCAATCAAACTATTGAGGCAGTTTGCAATGATCACCGCATTCCTCTTAGTTCATATCCCTGTCTTCTTGATGATATTCCTGAAGATATGCCTTTCTCGGATGTCTCTGATAGTGAAGCCAAAAGAAGAAGAATCTGGCAAAAAGAATGATGGAATTGAAGAATCGACAAAGAAGAAGAATCTTCAAAGAAATAACTTCTTTTTCTTCTTTCGCTTCTTGTAATATCTGTATATATACCCTTTTAATCTTCCATTTCTATAACCCCTCATTGTAAATTTCTTGGATTACTAAAAATGAATTCAATCTTTGTTTTCTTTACTTGCGCATATTAATCAAGCAATTCTTCTTTGTAATACAACCGACCAAAGATTATGAATACATAAATCTATCATGTGGAAATGAATAACGAGATTTTATCCTATTCATTCCCATACTTGCCTCTGTTATTTATTTTCAAATGAGAGATTTTATCAATTATCTCTGAGTAATGAAGTCCCTGAATTTTGCCCTTATTGTTGGTAACTTTATGAAGAAATATAATCATTTTCACAAGCTTATTTGCTTCCCCAATTTTTTGTATGGCTATATCTTTATTTATGTTGAGGTTCATCATTGCGACAAGATCACAGGACGTCTTCACAAATGAAGAAATCTATTGATCTTGCCTTATCATTTCTTGTGTGGTCTTATTTTGCCTTCCTAATTAAAGGTCTTATTTCGCCACCTCTCGTTGCGACAAGATCGCAGGACGTCTTTACATTTTCATGTAATGACCCATTGACCTTGTCTTATCATTTCTTAAGTATTTTTGCCTCTCGCAGATATGTTATTTGCGACAATATGACAGGCTTAAGTACTCTTGCGAATATAAAATCCCATGACATTGCCGTCTTTGCGACGAGATCGCAGGACGTCTTTACATTTTCATGCAAATACCCATTGATCTCGTCTTATCCTTGCGTTAGTATTATTGCCTCTACAGGATCATCGCACAAATATGACAAGCCTAAATTTCCTTGCGAAAATAAAGCCTCATGACATTTGCGTCTTTTGACACTTATCGCCTCCCTAATGGAGGGTGCCGCCCTTATCTTCTCCCCGGGTTGCCCCTTCAAGGAGGCGTACATCGGCCATACAAGACTAGCCCCTCCCATCCTGGTCTTAACAACAACTAGTTGTTTTCGCAGCCTCTTATCCCTTATACCTATATGGTTTATGGTTACGAGACCGCACCCTAAGTGGAGTTTTCTTCGGGCCGAGTGCAAGATATACCAAGACTTGCCAAGAATGGTCGAGACACTTCAAATGCCCTGTGCACTCTTGGCTCAACCGTGTACCCCGGTGCCTTGAGCATACATCGACTCCTTGGAAGAGACCCTCGGGCGTCCAACCAGGGTATAACCTTATATATATAGTTGGAAATCCAAGGTGTCTCTCCCGGATAGGCTTTCATGGGCCCCAAATCTCCATGACTCAGGTTCCAGGAGCGGTGTAACCTTTTCACTGAGCCATGTCAAGAGATACCCCCTTATATGACGCACTTTAGGTCTTACATTTGCCTCTTGCGAAATATCATTCGCGAACTAGGGTGTACGCCA
This sequence comes from Papaver armeniacum, assembly GCA_023531295.1. Classification (NCBI taxonomy): domain Eukaryota; kingdom Viridiplantae; phylum Streptophyta; class Magnoliopsida; order Ranunculales; family Papaveraceae; genus Papaver; species Papaver armeniacum. The sequence continues at coordinate 698,560 of JAJJWW010000748.1, read as the reverse complement.
TAAAGGTTCGTCCCATTCACTCACTCTTTCATTTTTGTTAATTCATTCAATCATTCATTTTGGTTGCGAAGCTATCGCACAATCTTACATTGTTTATTAATTTTTGTTTTTCAATTCTTCAATCAAATTGTCATACATTCTTGATGGCGAGATTCTCGCATATTTCTTCTTCAATTATTTTTTCTTCCTCTTACCCTTAATATGCTTTTGTCATTACTTTTGGATTATTATTCATTTCTTACACTTTTTGCTCCTACTGCTCTCTGCCTCTGCACCATTCAAACCTTTTAATGATTCCTTTCCATCATAATTTTCAACTTGTTTTCATGCACTTGTTTCGCAATGTATCTTCTCCTCTTACATCTATGGTATCCACCATCAACCTTTATCTTCTTTGTTCATCTTTTGTATGTTGCTTCCAGCCCTTTCTTTTTGCAGCTCTCTCCTCGCAACTCTCCACGTCAATCTCATAGCATTTTTGTCCTTCCGTCCAATCTCCCTTTATAATTCCGACACCGCTAGGATGAGGAAACTTTATGCATTGATGATAAGTCGACGCTACGCCTGAATTTCGTGCAACCATGGCCTTCCGATCAATGCATTATAAGGGGACTCCACATCGACTACACAGAACAAAATTTCCGTTGATAATCCTTGCAAGGGTATTCTCATATGAACTTCTCCTTTAGGCTTATTCGTTGTGCCATTGAAACCATATATTTTATACGTCGAAGGTATCAATTCTTCATCCTTCTCACCCATAGTCTTGTAAGTATGGTAGAAAAGAATGTTTACTGAGCTCCCCGTATCAATTAAGATTCTATTAATCGCCCAGCAATTCTCTGCTTCATCGTCTTCGCCATTTACAGGTTTTGGATTAATTTCCAATTTTACAACCAATGGGCTATCATGCGTCTCTCTCGCCTTCGGAATCTCTTCATGGTGAAAGAAATAATCGCATTTGCCATTCTTTTAATCACGATGTCTTCGCAATGTTCATCACTTCTTTATTATCGCATCCCTCGCGAAAACCCTATCGAGAACATTATCATGAAAATCTTCAATTTTTCTAATGAGTGTACAATGGAGTTACAAAACAAATTTTTAGCTTTCGTTCCAACTTCTATTACGAATGTTTCTTTCCCTTTTCTTGAATTTGTTCTCGTGCATTTCAAGCGGTGGTGGTAATGGCTGAACCTTCTCTTCACTTTTTAGAAAATGACTCAGCTTTCCTTGGTCAATCATTCTGAGGATGATTCTTTTTATATTTCTGCAGTCATTCATTAAGTGTCCATGAAAGCGGTGGTAAGAACAGAACTCGTGACTTCTATCACTTGGTGGTGGCTCATTCCCCATATTCCATGGTGCAGGTATGTTTTCCATCAAGAGTATAGATTCCCATATTTTTTCCACGCTAGTATTTAATGGTGGCATTTTGATTTCCTCCCATACTACTCTGTGACTTCGCTACCCTCCATGATAATTCTGCCTTCGTCCTCCATAAGTTTCTTGCGGGTGATCAAGTCTTTGAATTTTGTTATTGCCGCCACGGTTGTAATAGTTCCTTTCTCTTTCATATTCTTCCTGATCACGACTTCCCATAGCTACTATCTTTGGCATCATCTATTATCTTTTCTTGTTGCCCTTGCGAAGTGCTCGCTACTGTGTTTATCAACTTGGGTAATAAGCTTGCATTCGCAGCATTTGAATTTGTATTCGCAACTGGGTATGATTCCATCTCATTTTGCCTTTCCTCTAGAGCAATATATTCCTCCTGAAGTTCTCGCAACTCAGTCATTGTAATTGTATTCTTGACTCTAAGAACTTGAATATATAACAAATTGGTTGCGAACATAGCGTTTATAAATGATAGAATAAGATATCTTTCATCCACTCGTCCCGCCATTTCGCTACACATTGTCTTCCACCTCACAGTTAAGTGCCTCAAACTTTTGCCAACTCTTTGTTTCAACCCAAATACATCTTCAATTCCTGGTCGCGAGGAGTTATTACTTATATATGCCCCTAAGAATATAGCTTGTAAATGGTTGAATGACGTGATTGTGTTTCTTGGTAAACCCTCAAACCATTTCAAATAGCTTCTCTGTTAAACTTGATGCAAAATATTTGCATAATATGGCATCATGATTTTCCCATTGCAGCATACATCTCACATACGCTTTGATATGTTGTATTGCACAAGTTGTTCCATCAAAAATGTTTGGTTAATGCGGGTAAATTGCACTTTGGGGTATTCCTCCTAATCGCACCTCTAGTGTAAAGGGGTTTTTCGCAGCTTCTTCGATTGCCTCATCCAATTGTCTTCTTCCTCCTCCTTTTCTATTGTTCAACATTCCTCTCATCTCTGCCAACTCTCTTAAGATTTGTTCATTTACATCAGGGTTCGAATTTATTGGTCTTTTTAGCTCTGCCTCTCTCCTTCTGCGTTCATGTCTACCTTGATTTTCTTGTTCAACATTTTCTTCTCTTCTTTCTCTGCGATTTTCTCCTTCATCTCGTTCACGAATTCGCACACCATTGTATCTATCATTTTCTCTTCTTGGTTGTCTATCAGCTCTCCTTTGAATTCTTTCATATTCTTCATTGATATTTCCATTGTTGCGATTTTGTTCGCGCCTTCTTTCTTGATTGTCATGATTGTTCTGCCGAATTGCTTCCTCCAATTCCCGTTCTTCCATTTCTACTCTTAATCTTTCCCTTTCGCAAGCTAGACGCGCTTGTTCAATATAATGTTTTTCAATGTCATCTTCAATCTCCTTTTGTTTTCTCTGTGTTTCTCTCCCATGCAATATTCTTCTTCCTTCTTCCTGAATTTCTTCACCAATTGAACTATTCTGCTGCCTATTTCCTTGATTTCCGTTATTTTGGACATTCTGTAAAATCTCAGGACGTGGAATACACACTATTTACCTTCTTTCGCAGCATCCTTCCCCGAGATTTGGCTCTCTCTCTAGATTTTCTTCATTAACATTTTCTACGGGTAATATTCTCCTCATATCATCTCTAACCGATCCTGATCTTGATCTGGTATTACTTCTCGATCTCCTATTCTGTAACCTCATATTTTCCATTCTTAACTCATGGTTTTGCCTTGTTAAATTTGCGCGTTCTTCCGCTTCTAATCGCCTTTCTTCACGTATTGTTTGCCTCAACGTTTCTAATGCTGCAATTTCTTCATTTCTATGAGCTGTTTCTCCCATCTCTTCTTGATTTCTCTCCTCTTGTCCATTATTTATCAATTGTTGCACTTCTTATCTTTCTTCCATAGAATCTGATCTCCATGTATGCACACTCACCCTATCATAATCTATTACTCTATTCGGTCTTTGGTTGAATTGGTGGTTGAATTTGGCCTTCTTCTCTATCTCTTGCGTTTATTCTTGATGGTTCACCTACTTCATTTCTCCTTTCTCCAGCTAATCTCCCACTTCTCCTTACAATTGTTGGTTGTTCTGATGCATTCCTTCTTCTAGCCATTTCTCAATTTTAGTAAATTGTTGAAAATTATACGAAATTTCTTTCCTGTTACTCCTGATTCTTTTAATTCACAAGGTTGATCTCTACTCAATCCCTGTTTCTAGCGCATATGTAGTTGCAGGAAATCCCACACTACACCCCTCACTAGAATTTACTCAACTAATCCATTTGAAGATGAATAACTATATATTTATTGATTATTTTCTTGAAATGTTTACAAAGGAAAATGGAACAGAGCTAAAGAAATTACAATCACTCTAAATTTTCTCTCTCCTAATGACTTGCTTAACAATTCAAAAGAACTCTCCCCCACAACAGACTGGCTCAACCCTTTATATAGGGTAGTACACAGTGGATGACAGCTAAGCTGTCCTTTATTTTCGGGAATGACTCGCGAAGTATCGCAAGTGTATAAGTGTTCATCTTCGCGACACTCCTAAATCTCGCTGAGTCTTCACATTCTTCTCATGTTCTGGCTGTCGTCATTCATTGCGTCATTTATTTTACTTCTCTGTGTCTCCCTCGCGATATCGTTATTTATTAATCTCGCGAAGTATTAATGTCGCGATATTCTGATCCTACAAGCGTACCCCAGAAAAGTTCCTTTCAGTTTTCTGTCACTTTAAACATTTCTTAAAAATACACTTCTCCGAGTGTATCGGGTTGTACTCCTTTGTGTATATCTATATATGGATGTCTTTTATTTACTTGCTTTTATTTGTCCCCCCCCCCCTTTTTAACTCCAAATGCCGGTCCCTAGCCCGGGTAAAGGAGGAGGGAAGAGGGACAACCTTGTATCCTCTTCTGATATTTCATATCGTTTTTTTATCTGTTTTCGGGAACTTTGGTGTGGACAAGAATGTTGATACGTGTTTATCAGTTGCGTTTCTTTCATATATGCAAATTCCATGAGCATGGGATACTGCGGGTCGCCTTTTTAATCTCAGGTTTGTTACCCATACCTATTATGATCTCTTCAAATATGTCATTTGCTTATTCGGCTGTCATGCATCTGACCGATAATTATTTGTTTTGCAAGGTTTCATGAATTCTAACACCCGAAGATGGAGATTACCTACTATGGAGAAAGTTGGCAAGTTATTTTAATCTCAGGTTTGTTTCATTACCTATTATGATCTCTTCAAGCTACATCTATTCATTCTTTTCAAGTATGTGTTTTACATGATGTCTGCCAAAAGGTACAACTTACTACCATCGAGTTTTCGGAGTGGAGATGTTATGATCGTTAGGTTTGCTGTAATTGAAGGAGATAAATGCAGCTAATCTGACGAGCAAAACATTCTCCTCTTTAATTTTACTAGCGACTGAACTATTATAATTATTAGTTTCCTTGTTATCATTCGCTACCTCCGGCTGATACACTTACATGCTACAATTCTCTTTTTGTTTTGTGAGGTTTCAATGATGCTAACACCTGAAGCTGGAGAATACCTACTTCATAGAATTGACAAGTCATTGTAATCTCAGGTTTGTTTGCTTTACTATTGTGATTCCTTTGAGTATGTGTTTCACAGTTGGTAGGTAAACTCTAAACACATTAGAGTTTCTTGCCTTACTTCTGAAATTTGGTTGACTGATGGTACCATTATCTTTATTTTTCGAGAATTCATTGATGCGAACACCTGAAGCGGATAAGTCCCACTGTGGGGGTCAATCATGAAGCTGGTTAAACAAGCGAGACTGTGTTGGCCTTGCAAAGCTGTACCAATCGAGGGAAAGAACTTGTACCAAGCGAGACATTATTTTCTCTACTTTTATTAATTGGTGAGTAAAGTCTTGCTATATCAGTGCATTGTTTGTTGTAATCTTAATATAACATATGAAACCATGTATATAAATTACCAATGACAAGTCTATCAAATATAAACTTTTGATGCTTAGGTTGCCATGTTAATATAAAAACAGTGAGAATGTATGCATTAGAAACTGCTGAAACACATAACATAGGAAACCATGTATGTTTTTTTTGCCTCAAGCAATTGTTTCACTCACATATACTTAGGCATCTGAATGAATGATGATGCATGTCGTAGGTGCAATCAAATTAATTAATGTTTCCACTCAATTAAAAATAATATAATGGAAGTCAAGTTCGTTCCCACGAGGAGCAAGAGATCTTAGTTGTAAAAGTTGTCACGAAAGGGGGTGTAAAAAGCAAAAGAAAAATAAACAAAGCAATTAAAATCGAAAGTTGAAAACAATAAAAGAGACAAGACCAAGGAATCCTTCTTCGTTACGAAACAATGAATCAAGTTATGTTCTATTCTACTTGTTATTAGTCACAAATTATCACCAACCGTAGGTAAAGCAGCTAGCTCGAGTGCTAAACCCTAAATCCCTTGTATCACCGGGACACGGAAGTTCTCGACTACTGGGATTCTATTTACCAAACCACCTAGTAGTAGCTCACTCTAGATGTAATTTAAATAAACGCATTAAGATTTATGAACTTATTAGGTTAATATTAGTAGTTAGACTCTTAGATCAAGGTCTACTTGCTAACGTTGTTTCTACACACAATTGCTCCACGGAATCCCTCCGCAAGGTCTCGTGTTTGCTACTTATGTAAAGAGTCAAGAAACGATTACTTATCTCCTAACTTTCACTAGCTTTAGATCAAATTAACAAATCAATTTAGCGTGCACTCCAAACAATCTATCAATCAATCATGAATGTCTTTAAGATCATTCCTATTAGTAAAAACAAACGATAATTATGTGAAAAACTTCAAGATAGAATTGAAAACAAAAACTTAAATCATATGTTAAGAACTAGGAATTCATCCTCAATCAATAAGAAAATTAGCTACTCATGCTTTTGAAATTCACACAAATAATAATTATTAAAAGAAGAATTTTCAAGTTCACACAAATAGTTAAAAAGAAAAATCTTAGAAAAGCAAGCAAAAACACAAGTGATGTGTGTGTAGAGAGGTGTGTAGAAGTTGTAGAAAACTTCTCTATTTATAGGCTTCAATATTCTCCAAATCTTCCAAGGAATAGAATCCTTTTTCTTTTGCAATTCAATTTCCAAATCCAAGCTTTTCTCAACTCTTCCACCTTCTCTTTCCAAATTTGAGTCCAATTCTCCATCCAATTCCAAGCCCAAGTCTTCACACCCATGAGAGAAGTCCATAGAAAATTCTGGAATTTTTAGCTCACGGAAAATCGGGATTGTGGCCTAATCCTAATAGGAATAGTCGCCATGACGCCACCGGAAAAAGTTCACGTCGTCGGGAGAATATTCGACGGAATATTCCGTCGGTCCACCGTTAGGACTAACGGTCAAACAGTCAACCGTTAGTCAGCGGGTCAACTCGGTCAGCACCGAGTTAGGATGAGTCAACAGATGAGTCAGGTTCATGAGTCAGAACCAAGTCAGACCTGAGTTAGACCCAAGTCAGACTCAGCTGACCTGAGTGAACTTGGCTTGGGCCAGTTGCATTGGCCAAATCTGTAGCACAATGATTGTGCTTCACCTGCAACCATCAGGCCTTGACTGCACACACCAATAACACTTGGTTCATTTCGTCCCCGTGTCCTACTCGGTCCACTTAATCGCTATTGCAAAAGAAATCACCTAACAAACATTCAATCACTATGCATAGTTGCACATTTTAGCTTACAACATCACCCTTTTCCTCCATTGCAGCATTGCATCATGAAACTAACACCACCAAGTCCATCCTTTTGACAGGGCCTTGCCTGAAATTTCACCTTGAGCACAATACCAATCAACTACAGAACAGTACCACCATTGCCATACTTCCAGCCATCTTCTCCTTGCCCTGAACCACCAACTTCATTGCAGCAGATCGGTTAAGACAACTTCATCACCTTCAATTCAAGTTCATCGTTGCTTCCAATCACTCCATAATCGCAACCTAAATTCCACCGAACCAGACCTTGCACAATCATGCTCCATCTTCCCTTGCACCGCCATCATCTGCAGTTCCATTAAGCTTCAATTCCACAATCCTAACATACATCTAACGAGCAGTCCAACAAGGCTTCATTCATTCTCGTATTAAACACCTTCATCTTGTCACCCACCGCAACCACCCACCATTGTTCGGCACTTCTCTGCCAAATTCTTTGAACTCAAACCCTCTCTTCAATTCACATCAATTAACCACGAGCCCTTGATTCCATTTCAACACCAACTCCACGACTAACTACCAACACTCACTCGCTCCCGCAACTTCATAGCCATCGGACCCATTGCAATTCATATGCCGGCTCCCTTATGACATAGCATCTCGGAATCCACGGAATCATAGGCATACTGAACCATTCTTTTACCTCATCTTCTCTCTGCCAGCACTGTGACACTACCACCCCTGTAACATCTCCATTGTCTCAGCATCATCAATCTCTCCCCTGAACTCATTGCTTCAGCGTTCCACACAGCACCAAAACCCTATTTTCTTCTCAGACTTAACCCAGACAAACACCCACACTCTGTCTCTCGATCTCTTTCTCAGGTTTAATCCATTCTTCTCATTCGAACTCAAAGAGCAGCAACATACTACATCTCTTCACAGAACCCATCTCTTAATTCTTCATTTTACAGCTCTTGAATCTATCGATTCCAAAGAAATCTCATCACCGATTCACACCCATCACTCTCTGCATCTCTCGGGTTCTCAACAAAGAGCTTAGACTCGAATCGAACCCTAAATCATCCTCTACAGCAGCATTAACATCTTAAATTTCTTCTCCCTGTTCAACATCGAGCTCAGACCCAGTTTTAACAGCGGCAGCCATGGCTGTTTGAACTCTCAGGTGTAGGAAAAATAAGAGAAAAAGAAAACCCAAAACTCGATTTAGGTTTAAGTTGAATGGGGCGGATTCGGGTACGGGTGTGGGTGTGGGTCTATGGGTTTATGCATCCATGGACATAACCCATCCATTTTACCAGCTGATAATAGCACTACATTTCTGGATAAGGGCTACCCAGTTTGGCAGCCCCTTAACTTGAACTGTCCTTTCTTTAGTAATCCTCCAATAGAGAGTAGCCCTTAACCTTGGCTGGGCTCCATATAGTATTAATTCCTTGGTGAAATGACCTTTTTGCCCTTTTGGCTCAAATTGGGTGATTTCTTCTTCTTTTCTCCCGTGCGACTCCAAAGTAGCTACAAAACTCAAAACAAGCGTAAAATACATAATTTACAAGAAAAATAGCAAAGAAAGCATAAACTACTAGATAGTAAATACGGTGTATTCTACACCTATCAAATGATGAGACAAATCTTGGTTCAATTGGCTGGTCTATAACGAGAATGTATGTATTACAAAATGACAATGAACATGTGTTTATGGGTGAAAACTATTCCTGCCGGATTTGGTAATTTGGGGTGTGTGGATGAGGAATGAATCTAAACCCTAAACAAATGCACTGCTGCGCGTGAGTGCTTGTGATTCGAGAAATCAATCATACAACTCGGCCTAAACCAAGAAATGGTCGTTCCCGGACTTGCTTCGGTCACAAAGTGAAGGAGATGGGGTTGATCTTAGGGAGGGAAGCGAAGAAGGTGTTGAGATTGTGAAGGTGTAGGCTTGTTTATGACTTGTAACGAATCAGGTGAAAAATCGACATTTGACACTTTGCGGACACTGTTTTGGAACTATCGATTAATTTTGGTGTTTGAAATACGAATTTAGTGGTATCAACAAACATTATTTATGGAAAACTTGATCAAAATGACTTGTTATTATTTGTTGTTTTTTTTGAAAAATAAAAATAATTATTATCTTGGGAGGAGAACCTATTTATACAAGTCATTTGAGCCTTATTTTTGACGTATCTCGTGGGAAGTGGAGGAAGTGGAGTGATGGAGTAGTTTATGGAGTTGTGTGTTGGTGTTACAATACGATGGTATCAACACTTGCTCTTGCCCACTTCTCCTGTATTTCTAAGGAGAACCTATTCCAAGACATTTGAGCCTTACACGTTCTTGTGATGGAGCGTTTGTGTGTTGGTGTTACACGCCCACTTCTCCCCGCTAACCGCTGACTAAACCTCTTGTGATGGACCAATACCCCGCATGTATCCCCCGAGTATTGTGACATGATTGATGTCTTGAGTGTGTGGATCGTGGGACCCACAGAAAGTAGCATGCAATGCTAGACTAAATAACTAAATTATTTAGGAAGTCGATACTTGTGAAGTATCGTGTGTATTCTACGCAGGTACTGCATCGAGTATATTAAGCATGTATGAAGCATTGCTGTTTTTAAGGCGTACCAGGAGTAAGTCACGAATTTAAGCGTCTTAAAATAGCATCATGTCCAGCCATCTTCGAGTGATCGTTTGGAGGCTATACAGATAAGCCCTGACTTGACCGATCACTCCATGTGGAAGAGTGGTGGACGGTGATTGTGGTGACGCCTTGCTGGTCTCTTAACTCCTAACCAGGGCTGCTTGACCAAGCTGGTAGAGTTGGACGGACGAGATGATCTGTGACACTCATCTGCGACCGTTGATGAAGTTTTAGGGATTTTGAAGAGGTGCGCAGGCATCACTCTTCAGCTTGGTTGAAACCAAGCATGGGAGGTGTTTTGAAAAGGACCGACCGGGCATGCGTGTAGACGGCATGCCGGTGTACACGTCCGTACCTCACTGTCTCATGAAGGCGCGATCTAGGCTACTCAATTTGACCAGCAAAGAGGAGCGGTTGGGATCGATTTGCAATAGAAATCTGGTGCCGCAAAAGCCGCGCATCATGCCCACTTCGGGCGCGTGCTTCAAGACGACCAAGCCTGGTCGGTTCCAGCCGATTGATTCGGCGTGTGGGTGGTAGGCTGGTGTTCACGCCTATACTTTATTGCCTCATAGAAACGTGATCTAAGCCACTCAATTTTTCTGGAGAAGTTGAGTGGTCGAGATCAGTTTATGATTTGGGAAGCGCGACCACACTAGTTTGGGCGTGCGTTTTGGAGAAACCAGGCATGGTATGCCTTGGTTGGTCGGGTGAGGAGATAGATAGTTCCACGGTGATCATGCTGATGCTCACTGGACCTGCTCAATTGTCTCCTAAGCCCCTCATTCGATCAGGAGAAAACGGACGCTCGTGATCGATACAAACCCTAATTAGGGTTTTGGCCGGCCGTGCTTCATGCATTGTTTTGCACGCACGAATTGGGACAACCAAACATGGTTGGTCCTGACCGATTGTTCATGTGTGTAGGTGGGCCCACGGTATTTGTGTTGACATGTTACAGGCCCTTTGAATCTACATCTACACCCTCCATCTATGCCTGCGAAGATGGATGGTTGAGACTGATTTGCGACACATGTAATGTGCCGTAACCCTAGTTTAGGGTTTCACGTCCATGTTGTTTTGGCTGGACGAACTGGTAAGCGTTGCTTCCCTCTTGGGGAGGCCGACCATGCGGGGCCCGCGTTGGGTCGGTGGTGAATACTCCAATACCTGCTTAAGGGTTATGGATTCGATCTGGGTCATCCAATCATGCCGGTGAAGTTGGATGGTCGTGATCGTTTCTGAGACTGATATGGTCAGTTCAGGTTCAAACATGCTCAATCGGGCTAGTATAACACACCGAGAGTTGTAGCCTGTATGGGTATTTCGTACATGTTTTATTATTAATGCTTGGAGATTCGTGTTGCTCTGCTGAGAACAACACTCAGTCGTCATGCCGCACCGGTAATGAGTACAGGAAATATGAGGTTGGTCATGCATTAATTAATAATGTTGTAAATTCACAGGGTATATGGGATTATTGCTACATGCTCCAACCTGGATGAATTTTGTGTATTTAATTCACAGAATACTGGGATTGTTGCCACATGCTCTATTCTAGGTGAATTAGTAAAGTGAAGAAGTATTCATCACTCATTAATGGCTTTATCTTTTGCAAGATGTTAGCGCATAATTTTGGGCCTTTACAAATTTAGCCTTAAATGAAAATCCACCATCAACATTAAGTCCCCTGCCTAGCACATAATGGTTACACTATTGTGGGGTAGGCATGAGATGGTGACATACATATGTGAGAAAGACAGGATAAAGGAAGTTTACCCGGAAGAGTATTGACCGACCGCTAGTTGTCCATGCCGTTGTGCTTGTATGGAATCCTTTGGTGGGATCGGTTTCCTTCTTTGGGTATTTGAATCAAAAGAGGAATCTAAACAAAAGAGGAATCCTTGACCAACCCCTTTGTTTTTTCTCACGATTTTTTTTTTTTTGTTTGGCACCTCTCGTCCGCGACTACCACTGCTGCTCCTGCCGACGCCGTCGCTGTTGCTGCCACCGGAGTTGCCGCCGTCGCCCGCCGTCGTCCGTCCGCGCCAAGGTAAGTTTCGGTTTCTCTCTTCTTCTCTCTTTTTTTTTATAGAAAAAACCCTAATTTCTTAGATAAAAACGTTTTGTAAGATACATCATGCTTAGCTTTCCCATCAAGATTGATAGTAAAAAAACACCCATATTTGCCAGGATGGTTTAGTTCCGCGACTCCGTGAATATGTCGTTTTTGCTTCTTCTTCCGTTGTTGCATGCAAAACTAGCTTCTTAGGTTATAGCTTGGAAAGAGACTTTGGCTTAAATTTCGTAAACACAATTCTCATAAGAAAAACCGTGTTATAATACGTGCATATGAATGCGGTCCCACCATGTGTGTTTGATCCGAACGTGGGTCCCACCCACATATGCTTGACTGAAAGTCGACCTTATACTAGCCTTGTGCCCTGAACCAACATCGGACTTGCAATTTGAGTAATACCAGACTTGAAACCAATACCGGACTTGAAACTTGAGTAATACCAGACTTGAAACCAATACCGGTACTTGAAACCGATACCGGACTTGAAACCAATACCGGACTTGAAACTAATACCGGACTTGAAACTTGAGTAATACCATACTTGAAACCAATACCGGTACTTGAAACCGATACCGGACTTGAAACCAATACCGGACTTGAAACTAATACCGGACTTGAAACTTGAGCCTTGTTTGGACCCAATCCTGACCTTGTGCATTCCAACGTGAATGCGGTTCGCACACGTATCGTGTGTTTTTATACTGTGCCGACTCTGTCTTTATTGTAGAATGAAGAAAAGAACTCCTGTTGATATGTCTTCGGAGATAATGCTTTGGTGCCAAGTCGGGAAGTGTTGACAGCTTCAAAGATATGCGAACATTCTTTGATGAGTTGTTCACCTTGTCTTTTCCAAACATTAGGAAACATCCCTCTCATAGGATAGTCTTGCTTTCCGATTCAGAAAATATGGAAGTTGATCCATCTTCTTCTTCGGCACTTGTGATGAGGTTCTGTCTTCGAAGAAATGAATATCCGCCTTCTCCTATCGACTTCAAGACTTGTCATACTCCGCTGGCTTCTTATGAAGGATGGATGAGACGCATGTTGAATAATAAGGACGTTAAAGCCAATTTGACCAAAGCGCAAATCCTCAATGTAGTCATGGCATCTGCTAGTCTTGAAATTAAGAAAGATGATGCAGGCTTGATTACTTTCATTTCTCGGTGGCGCCCTTCTACTCATACAGCTATATCTAGATGGGGAGAGATGACTATTACTCTGGAAAGCGTAGCTGCATTGATGAACCTGCCTTCGCTGGGAATCTTCATTATGACCTTTCTGACACGGAACAACGTGATTATGACACTATACTCCAAAATGTGGCAGAATTCGACGATCTGGACAAGGAGGAGAAAAAAGATACAAGATGCTTTTACACCTGGTGGGTATCGGAGTGGTCTCCTATAGACCCAGAGCCGGATCAGGAGTTGTAAAACGAGCTCAGCGTGATTGCATTCCTGTCATTATGGCTATCCAGAGATATATATGATGACGGTTATGGAAAGAAAACCATAAGGGGTGTTCTGGTTAAGATTGCTATAAAGCTAGCAAAAGGCGAAGTTCTTCCCTTAGGTGCCTTGTTCCTTGGATCGTTGTATTCTCATCTGGACGCCTTAGCAATGGATATGCATGTTTCCAACGGGTACAAGAAGGTGGAGTCATATGTCCACTTCGCTTTTCTTCAGGCATTCTTGTGGGAACATTTCAAAAGTTATGCTCCTGTTCACCGTAACTCTCGCTCGGCAATTTGTATGGTGGCTCGAGAATACTTCGTTGGCGGAGGAGGCGTCCCAAACCGGTGCGAAACTCGTGGATATCTTTGATAATGTGTCTTCTCAGAATTTCCGTCCATGGGGGCCGATCCACTCTTCCATTGCTCACCAAGACTTTTGCTATTGCTTCGACGGTCCCGATGTTGCGTTGCGTCATCGATGCCAACACTATGAAATTTGGAGAACTTGTTTATCTCGCACAGCCGCATTCCCGGGATATATCCCGTCTTTATTCAACAAAGCTCTTACTGTGACTCCGTACAACATTGACAGGGCTGCTCGCCAAATGGGATTTGACCAGGGTGTTCCATTTATCCGTCCGTCGGAGGCTCCGAAAGAACTCCTCTCGGGTATCTTTGATACTGACGTGTTCTTGGCATCGCATAGTCTTCCTTTCTGGCCTATTGGGAGAAACTCTGTGGTAACCGACAAGTATAAGGAATTTTGGGGGAAGCAACTGTTGGCTTTCCAAGAATTCTCGGAGGATGTTGTGACAGATTCTCGTGGTGAGCCATCTTCTGACGTCCTGAAGAAGCATTTCCGGTTGAAGCCACTTCCAGCCAAATGGACCAGGCCGAGGATTGCGGTCCCCAAGCGAGAGAGATCTAAGAGGCAGGCATGTGGTTCGGTGATCCTCAATTCCTCCAATATGCAGGTATTTAAATCTCTTTCTGTTGACTCCTTCATTTCTCCAGAGTAAATTCTTCTAAGAGTGATCCTTGCTTGAAATCAGGGAATTCCGGAAGAGAATGTCTTCACAAGGTTGGAGCGCATTCAGAACGACAAGTCTGGTAACGTTTGCTTTCATGTTGAGAAGTCTGGAGGTACTAATCCTCAGAAGTCTGGTAACACTGATCTTTATGTTGGGAATTCTGGCGAAACCGCTCCTTTTCCAGACCATGACAGAGATGATGCAATCTCGGTTGGACAAGGTGCTTCCCTAAGTGATTTTGTTGATGGGCCGTGATGGAAATTAGCACCCAGAGCGAAGTAGATGTCGGCAGGAATGTAAAAGAGGCAACATCCGGTATTGTTGAGGTGGCTCCCCTTGAAGAGCGTTCTGAGCAGGTTCTAATCAATAAAGCTGTCGTGGTGACTTCTTCCGAAAGACCTCCCCGCAACCGACAAGGCTCACCTGTGGATCGGTGAAGTATTGGTAGCGCAGCCTGGAGCTTTGTTCGATCCTCATTTCATTGTCCTTTATCCAGGTCATGTGTTGGTTGGAGGATTCAGTATGCCAGCTCAGTTCGAAAGGTTGTACACGGCGATATGGGAGAAGCATGGCCACATTGCTACCACTACGAAGCTCAAAAGTTGTCTTGCATTGGTCAACCGCGTTTAGGAAGCTTTATTTTCTATCCAAGGGATGAGCGTCACGACTGGTCGAACAGTTTCTGAAGAGATGATTGAAGACTGGAAGTGCCATCGAGATGTGTTTGTGCAAGATTTACTTCAATGCTCCTTGGTTCTTCAAAGGGTTCTCCGAGATTCAGGAGATCCAGAAATTACAAGATGAAGTCCCTTCTGCAGATTGTGTTACTCGCCAGGAAGAAGAGGTTGAAAAGTTGTCTAAGGAGTTGAATCTTAAGCAGGCTGTACTTCAAAGGATGAAAGTCGCTCCTGCCCAGAAGGGCGAGTTGCTGCTGAAGGACTTTCCTTGAAGGATTCGTGCCACCTACTTGTCTTTTCTTTTAGATGCTTTTCTTTTTGAGTGATAGTGAGGATTTCCTTTGACTTCCGGTTTTAAATTAATAGGTAATTGAATTGGTTTATTTTGAGCTAGTTTTGTGAATAACTTTTCTGAAAGAGGTTATTTTAAATGTAATTTGCATCTTGGTCATGAATGATTGCACATGTCATATGAAATTGCAAATGTCGCATAAAAGGGAAGTATGAATGGAAACAAACATGGCATTTGATCATTGAGCCTCTTTCTCTATGTGCGGGATGCCAAGTCCCTAGTGAATTCTAAAACTATCTTTCTTGTAAAATTGTTGAGTAGAACTTACTTGCTTTTGAAGCCTTACTTGTATCAAACCGAAGTAGCCTCTCTAAGGAAATCGTCCGCATTAATCTCCCAGATAGGGAAAGCTATTCCTCTGAATTAAGCTTCTTCTGAACAATGCGTTTCCTCTGAATTAAGCATTCACTGGTAGGGTGGTGAAGTAACCGGTGGAAATGACAATACCTCGGGTCCATTACTTCTTGATCAATTGGTGGACGCCATACAGGAGGCAGCTCCACCTCTCTGTTTCGTACCCACGCCTCCAGTAACAACAAAATATTTTCCATTGGGAACGAAAAGTGTAGGTACTTCGAGTCTAGCTTTTCCTGCGTTCGTGGGCGTTGTGGTGTCTCTACATGGCTTCGACGAGGAGCACGTTCCGGAGATGAAGTTGGAATACTTGTGAGTGCCATCATATCCGCGGATCGCTTCCCTGGGTGACGGGGTGTGGAAGGTGTCGTAAGATCACTGCTGAGTGATCGAATTGAACGCTCCCATCCTCTGTACTCACGTGTTCCTTGATTGATCTCTCCTTCCTAAAGCATTTCGTCACTTAATTGAACGGCCGATGCAGATTGGACGGTCTTCCGGGTTTCGACAAGAGTCTTGAGATATAAATCTTCTAGCAGGGCTCCGTAAGCTGCAGGCTCCCTTTCTTTATTCGACAGACGTTGTGGTACCCCGGACAAGTATTTTCCTCTGTGGAGTTGCCTCGAGTCTTCGTTGTCGGCTGGACCATGTTGTTCGTCTCTCCTGAGTCCCCTGTGATTACGCGCTCTTTCTGCATCTTCACTGGTAAAGGTGTGACTTCCGAATAAGGATCCAGCGTTTCTTGCATTGTCTGAGTAGATGCCTGCCGATCCTTCTTGTAACTGTGCTGTTATATCATTCAAAAGGCGGAATGTCTCGCTCTGTCTTCTAGCGATACCGGCTTGATTTGCCAAGATATCCTCCAACATTCTAGCTACACTCCCCATGATATATGAACCACCTGTGGTTTCTGGGTGAGGATACATCGCGAGATGAAATCTGAAAAGTTGAGAATTCAATTTTTTGTAACCGAGAGATCAACCTCCCACTGTGGTCGCCAATTATTTATAGGTGAAAACTATTCCTGCCGGATTTGGTAATTTGGGGTGTGTGGATGAGGAATGAATCTAAACCCTAAACAAATGCATTTGCGCGGTGAGTGCTTGTGATTCGAGAAATCAATCTGTACAACTCTGGCCTAAACCAAGAAATGGCCATTCCAGACTTGCTTCGGTCACAAAGTGAAGGAGTTGGGGTTGATCTTAGGGAGGGAAGCGAAGAAGGTGTTGAGATTGTGAAGGTGTGGGCTTGTTTATGACTTGTAACAGATAGGTGAACTGGCTTTCAGGGTGTAAGCTATCAGCTCTGGTGTTTGAATACGATGGTATCAACACTTGCTTCTGTTGTCTGGACTTGTTCTGTTGTTTTTGGAAATAGGGAGGAGAACCTATTTATACAAGTCATTTGAGCCTTATTCACCTCTCTCGTGGGAAGTGGAGGAAGTGGAGTGATGGAGTTGTGGAGTTGTGTGTTGGTGTTACACGACCAGGCTTGCCCACTTCTCCTGTATGTCTAACCGTCCATTACTTCCTGACACGTTCTTGTGATGGCGTGTTGCACGCTGCACGCTGTAAACCGCCAGACCAATACCCCAGTATGTATCCCCCAGTTTGTGACATGATTGATGTCTCGAGTGTGTGGATCGTGGGACCCACAAAAAGTAGCATGTAATGCTAGACTAAATAACTAAATTATTTAGGAAGTCGATACTTGTGAAGTATCGTGTGTATTCTACGCAGAATCTTGCATCGAGTATATTCGACATGTATGAAGCATTGTCTTTTTTTTTTAAGGCTTACCTGAGTAAGTCACGAATTTAAGCGTCTTAAAATAGCATCATGTCCACCATCTTCGAGTGATCGTTTGGAGGCTATACGGGTAAGCCCCGACTTGACCGATCACTCCATGTGGAAGAGTGGTGGACGGTGATTGTGGTGACGCCTTGCTGGTCTCTTAACTCCTAACCGGGGCTGCTTGACCAAGCTGGTAGAGTTGGACGGACGAGCTGATCTCGCGACACTCATCTCGCGACCGTTGATGAAGTTTTAGGGATTTTGAAGAGGTGCGCGCAGGCATCACTCTTGACTTGGTCGAAACCAAGCATGGGAGGTGTTTTGAAAAGGACCGACCGGGGCATGCGTGTAGACGGCATGCCGGTGTACACGTCCGTACCTCACTGTCTCATGAAGGCGCGATCTAGGCCACTCAATTTGACCGGCAAAGAGGAGCGGTTGGGATCGATTTGCAACAGAAATCTGGTGCCGCAAAAGCCGCGCATCATGCCCACTTCGGGCGCGCGCTTCAAGACGACCAAGCCTGGTCGGTTCCGGCCGATTGATTCGGCGTGTGGGTGGTAGGCTAGTGTTCACTCATGTACTTTATTGCCTCATAGAAACGTGATCTAAGCCGCTCAATTTGTCTGGAGAAGTTGAGTGGTCGAGATCAGTTTGTGATTTGGGAAGCGCGACCACACTAGTTTGGGCGTGCGTTTTGGAGAAACCCGGCATGGTATGCCTTGGTCGGTCGGGTGAGGAGATAGATAGTTCCACGGTGATCATGATGATGCTCACTGGACCTGCTCAATTGTCTCCTAAGCCCCTCATTCGATCAGGAGAAAACGGACGCTCGTTAGGGATGGTCATGGGGCGGGTATGGGGCGGGTATGCCAATCCCAGTCACTGCCCCGTTCGTAAAAAAATTACCCATACCCGCCCCATTACCCACATGAATTGGGGCGGGCGGGTATGGGGAATACCCGTATGGTGCGGGTTACCCGTAACACGGTGTTAATACATATATGTATTTATAATCAAAACTTAAACATAAATAATAACATAAGAATAATGCATTCTAAAATTTAAAATTCAGAAATTCATCTTAAAGTGAAGAAAAGAATCTATAAATGACTTATTAGTTTTGCTACTTTTTCCTTTCTCATTCTATCTTCGTCCATGTTAACCATTGCATTATCTGTATCGCTTTCACTATTTTAACTTTTAGAAAATGTGTCTGATCACAACAAAGAAGCGAAAGTGATGAATATACAAGAACGATCAAGAATATAATAAATGAAAGAAGTGGCAGAAGTATAAAAATAAATGAAAGAAAGCTCGACAAATTGGTAAAAGTATAAAAATTCGATACGAATTCTTACATAAAAGTCTAAACCCTTATAATATGAAAGCTACGGGGCGGGTATGGGGCGGGGACCTTGAATCCCATCCCCACCCCATCCCCGCAGCTTAGGTTTCGGGTATTACCCATACCCGACCCCATCCCCATTTGTGCGGGTAAAACCCTACCCAAACGGGGCTGGTACCCACGGGGATGGGTTTGGGTGGGGCAAATGGCCATCCCTAACGCTCGTGATCAATACAAACACTAATTAGGGTTTTCGCCGGCCGTGCTTCATGTATTGTTTTGCACGCACGAATTGGGACAACCAAACATGGTTGGTCCTGACCGATTGTTCATGTGTGTAGGTGGGCCCACGGTGTTTGTGTTGACATGTTCCGGGCCCTTTGAATCTACATCTACACCCTCCATCTATGCCTGCGAAGATGGATGGTTGAGACTGATTTGCGACACATGTAATGTGCCGTAACCCTAGTTTAGGGTTTCACGTCCATGCTGTTTTGGCTGGACAAACTGGTAAGCGTTGCTTCCCTCCTGGGGAGGCCGACCATGCGGGGCACGCGTTGGGTCGGTGGTGAATACTCCAATACATGCTTAAGTGTTATGGATTCGATCTGGGCCATCCAATCATGCCGATGAAGTTGGATGGTCGTGATCATTTCTGAGACTGATGTGGTCAGTTCAGGTTCAAACATGCTCAATCGGGCTAGTATAACACACCGAGAGTTGTAGCCTGTATGGGTATTTCGTACATGTTTTATTATTAATGCTTGGAGATTCGTGTTGCTCTGCTGAGAACAACACTCAGTCGTCATGCCACACCGGTAATGAGTACAGGAAATACGAGGCTGGTCATGCATTAATTAATAATGTCAAATTCACGTGGTATATGGGATTGTTGCTACATGCTCCAACCTGGATGAATTTTGTGTATTTAATTCACGAGAATCTTTTGGGATTGTTGCCACATGCTCTATTCTAGGTGAATAAGTAAAGTGAAGAAGTATTCATCACTCATTAATGGCTTTATCTTTTGCAAGATGTTAGCGCATAATTTTGGGCCTTTACAAATTTAGCCTTAAATGAAAATCCACCATCAACAACATGTAAATGAATTGCCAAAATTACTGGAATTGTAAAGACCCTCAAGCTCATCAACGCTATTTGACTGGTCTAGCGATAGTCAAGAGACGTATTAGCCGATGATAACTCGATTAGTTTAACACGAACGTTAATTAATAGGAATTAACCTAACAACGATTTAGTTACGAAACTAGTACCGTTGCATAGATCTCGAAAGGTTACGCGGAATGGACTACTCAAACGGGTCTATCGGATTTCAGATGAAGATGATATTATCAGTTTTGTATGAAGGGAAAATTAGTCATTTTTCTTTAAACCGCCTGGCTTCCCTTATCGTTTGGACGAGTGCCTTTAGCAATTTCGGTCGGCCTTATCCCATTGGAATCGAGAAGATAAATCTTCTTTTCTATTCTTCTTCTTTCTTATTCATCTTTCTTCTTCTTCTTATTTCTTCATCTCTTTTCCCTGTTCTTCTCAGTTCGTGTTTCTGTAAGAAGATGTTGTGATTTTGAGATTGGAAACTTAGGGGAAACATTAAGAATTGATTGCTGGTGGTGTTACTGATGTTATTTGATCTCGGGAGAAGAAGGAGTTGGTGCTGTTATAACTGAAATTAGGGTTTTGAGAATGAATTTGAGTCTATAGGTGAATCGATGGGTTATTCGGGCTGTAGATGGATGAAGATCGAATGGGCTGATGTTGTATTGGTGTCATGAAGTTATTCTGAAAATGAATCTAAGAATCAAACAGAATTAGGGTTTCGTGGAATTGTTCAGAGAAGAATTAGAAGTCGAGATTGAAGGTCAAAGAGAAAGATTAAAGGTGGGTTTATCATGAATTGGAGTATGAGGTTGAAGGATAACTCGAAATTAAGGTTAAGGGTTTGATTCTCTTTTAATGAAGGTTGTTGGATGTTGGCTGTCGTGAACTGACAGTTAAGGGAGGAGATTGTAATGGTTTGTTTGAGTGGAATCTCCTTAAGGTAATTGCTCTTTTGATCAGTTTAATAAAGTTATTTAGTGTTATTGATTGAGTTGGTAATTAAATTAAGAACTGAGATGTTTACTGAATTATTGTGTTGAATAATACTGAGATGGAGATATGTAATTGTAAAGATGATGTTGTTAATGTAGTTGGGTTGATGTTATAGTTAGTTGAATTTGGTGATTATATTGTTGAAATGATAGAAGGGGATTGTTAGGGTTGCAATTATATGAGGTGGAATTGTTGGTGTAGTATTCAGAGGTGCAGGACTAGGTAGAGTTGCAGTTATTGGAGTTTGATTGTACAGGTGAAATGAAAAATGAAATTGGGATCATGGTGGTGGTATGTTGAGCTAAGGTGTTGAGTTACTTGAGATGAATGTATGTGCTTATGAATAGGGATAATGAGAATAAGATGAGATGGGTATTGCCTTGTTAATGGTAGTGAATATAAATGGCAGGTGATGGGGTTAAGTGGCTGCTACATGTGGTAGAATTAGAATTGAGACTGGTATTGCAGTTCTGGGTGTACATGAATGTGTAATGGGATCGTACAAATGTAGTGTTATGCTGAGTAGCAGTTAAAGGTGGCGGTGTTGTCTTTGTGGTTGAAATTACAGAACCAGAGTTAGAGGGAGTAATGAAACCGTGGTCGAATCAGCTTCCTGTGATGATGTTATTGTTATGAGTTGTCTTCCTGTGCGACTGTATTGAACTGGGATGCAGTTATAACTAATGGAACTGGTGAAGTGAATTAGATATAGTAATCCAATGAGAGGAGATAGTCTTGCAGCTATGGGGTGATTGGTTGTTTGGCATGAGTGAGTTGTAGTTGTTTATTGGAACTGAGATATGTGGTGATTGAGTTAGGTTAGCTGTGATGGTGTTGTAATATGCAGGGAAGAGTCAGAGTGGTGATGTAATTGTGAGAATGATGAAATAGAAACTAATTGAGAATCTGATGTTATGTAACTTAGTTATAGGAATGATGGTTAGATAAGTGTGTTGAGTTGAACTTCTCTAGTGATGCTTAAAGTTGCAATTGCAGGTAAAGCTTAAATTACAATTGTATTTTGAATTCTAGAATTCTATTATTATAAATAGTTTGTGTTTTGATCATATGAATAGAATCAGAGTAGTTGTATTCTTGTAACTTCAATAGGATTAGGCTGTTAGTCATCCCAGTCAGTCAAGCTGACTCAATTTGTTTAACTGACTTAGTGTATTTGACTGAGTTCACTCGGTGACTAGACCCGACCAGGCTTGACCGAGTTGAACTTGACCGATTCTTGTTTTACTCAGTAGACCATTTGACCAGGACCTTGACTTGACTATGGATGTTGACTGTTAGTTGACCCTTGACCGTCACTTTCACCGTTAGTTGACTCAGATGGACTGGGCCTTAGATTAAGGGGCCAGTTTAATGGACTTGGGCTTAGGGCTAGAGTTCATATTTGTTGAATTGGACCCTTTATGGTCCGAATTGACCTTTGGTTTCTTCTACAAAGTTATAGATGTTCATAAGACTTAGCTAATAGACTATAAAACCAACCTAATTGAATTAGTAAACCTTAGATTTGCTAAAGATAGATAATAAAAGGTGTAGAACCATAAATGGGCTTAGAACCATTAGATAGAATTGTATGATTCTTGTGTGAGCCATTTTGGCTATATTCTTAGAATTCTTGTGTGATTAACAGTCAGTATGTATTAACAACAATCGATTCAAAGGACGAACCAGTGGATCGTGGATCTCGAGGTAGGCGTGGCTTGTCATCAAAAGAGGTGGGAATTTACATTTAACTCTTTTCAAACCATTTTTGTTTCTTTTACAAAGATTTATGTTTATAAACTCATGCATCGTCTATTTGTGCATTCCATGCACTGTTCAATTTGCATTATGAGTGTTCTGTTGATTCTTTGTAATCTTTCCATGGTTTGGAAAGCACTTGTAATGTTTGAATGTCAATATGAATTTTTATGGGAAATAAGAATGTCCACCTGTGGTATATAGGATACGCTCCTTCGCATTTATACCTAGAGCTTTTATGGTATATTGGTCGGCAGTTTGCGAGTTCGGAATTGTCGGCATCCATACATACGATTAGGTGTGGATTTGCGAGTTCGTAATTGCACAACCATATTATACATTGTTTGAAGAAGGAGTTTGTTCATATACATGTTTGTTTATTTCAGTGACTTGGTCACTCTTTTTAATTTTCGGGAAAGCATGTATTGTTTTCCAAGTTTTGTCATGATTTCTTGAAAGTTAAATGTTATTTCTACTGGGCACCCCTTTTAGGGATGATGTGCTCACCCATTCCCACTTTCAGTTTCAGAGACAGTTCAGAGTTGCGCAGCGAAAGCTTCAAGGGTTGATTTCGTTAGTTGGTTAACTTCTGTTATGATTATTATGTTATATGTGCTATTTGTAAACCAAATGACTATTGTATATGTACCATTTGAGAGAATCTCTTGTATATATATATTACAGAGCGGGGCTAGTTTCTGGGTTAAGTTTTGTAGAAGATTTCTTAATTGAACGTTAAAGTAAATGTTTTAGATCCTTAGCGCCTCTTTATTCGTTAATCTTTTGGATCAGTCAGCTGCTAGCTTTGGGGCGCTACAAAGTTGGTATCAGAGCTCACTATTAGATCTTATATGGGAAACAATAGGAACAGCCAGTGCCAGTTAGAGAACTAGATTAGTTTAGAACTGGGTTGGGTTTGTGAGATAAATCTTAATTAATCACTAAAAGCTATCAATAATTGAAAGATTTATTTGATTAATTGATTTGTTTGCTTGGTTGTTTGTATATGTAATGAAGTAAAAATTGTAGGGTACACCAATAACTTTAGTTAATAAAGGTTAGGGAATAATCATTCTAAAAAGTATGAACACGTACACAATCCAATACTAGAAAAATAGTGAGATTAGTATTATTGATAAATTTTGAAAGTCACATATAAACTATTTGAGTACCTTGACTTATACGTAGGCTCAACAATTTATAATTACATAAGTGTTAATAATATTGTCGGGACTTAATAATATTTATAAGAGTAGTTAGAATAATAGTTCAACCATCAATGTTAATAATAAAAGCATTATAATAATAGTTATAGATTATAATAATGGTAATAATAATTTTAATAAAGTAGTATTAGCATTTCTCAGTTAGTATCATATTGTACTTAACTAAAATTTCAGTAAAGATATATAATGATAAAAATAATATGTATGATTAAATGGCTACGGAATATTTATAACGCTATTCTACGGTTAAGTTATGTAAATTAAACTAATGACAATTTAGAAATGCGTTTAAACTAGATAGTTAATATAATACTTATTAGGGGTTAGACGTGAGAAGGTGAGGATATAATGTATAAAATAAAAAGACTCAACTTGTTAGTGACCTTGTACCGAAATTATATTTAGTCTAACAAATGATCCAGTAAATCTTTAAAATGAAACAAATATACTTGAAGTAGTAATAATAGTATTCGGATACTTAGTGTAATATAAGAATTAAAAGAAAATAAATTCATATATTGATAGGATCCTTCTTCGTAAATAGATTCAATCATCTTTTGAAATGGAAAATTAGTAAGACAAACTTAAACTGTTAGAATTTAAATTAGTATTATGTTGAGCATAATTTAAAATAAAATCTCATTAACAAATATATAGCGATAAAATAATGATTATGATTAAATGGCTATGGAAAATTATTAGTGCTTATCTACGGTTAAGTTTTGCAAATTTGACTAATAAAAAATTAGAATTGTATGCTTTGTGTTTAAACCAAATAGTTAATATAAAACATATTAGGTAGGATTAAAAACGTGAGGTTATATAGTGCATAAAATAAAGACTAAACTTGTTAACGATCTTATACCCAGATCATCTTTAATCCAGTAAATGATTCACTGAGACACTAAATTATACACATAAACTGATATTTATAGTACTTGAATGCTTAGAACAATATTAGACTTAAAGGACAATAAATTTGCCTATGAATAAGATACTTATTATTAATACCAAAATCTAAGACATGTTAAAATTTGCACAGACTCAAATATAAATTATATTAAATTATCAACGCCAATATTTAACAAGATATACAAATTCAATCTGAATAAATAAAATCTATTATATGAATCCTTACGTAAATGAAAAATTATATTTAGATGATTAAGGCTTAATGTACCAACTGGACTAGCAACTTAAGAATAATGAGAATAATCCCACAGTTGATAATACTATTTGGGTAATTAAACTAGTAGCAAATTTATAATAGATAATATTTAGAAAATTTATATATATAGTATTACACTAAAGTTAAAATATCAGACATTATAAATTGACGTGAAATCGAATTTGGATTACTTATATTGATAAAACAAATAAATAATAATAATAAATTGCTAAAAATGATGTGAACTATTTATATATTTTACGAAGTAAATTATCAGACTTACACCAGTTACGATAAAAGTTTAGAGACTAATTAATCTTAAATAATTAATACTTAGTTATCGTAATAAGTTTGCACTTAGTTAATCCAGCACTGGGATAGTGAAGGTTGTGTTCTCTCTGTTCGTAGGAAGGCATTGTTGGGACTGGCCAACCTTGAAAGGGAAACTGCATTCAGAGGTGACCGGTTATAGAAGTTTGGTATTATTTTTTTTATTTTTTTTTAGAAAACCAATAATTATAAGTTCAATTAGAAATATTCGTAGGAATCTCCCTTGTAATTAGAGACAGGTATTTCATAAGATAGAAGTTAGTGTAAGAAACTTAGACTTCCCTACTTGATAGAAATTATATCAGTATAGTTGAACCTAGAACCATAAATTTTAGTTGTTGAAAGCCATATAGGTTTGTTTTATGTTGTTTGCGCTTAGACAAGAGATATGATACTCTATAAGGTGGGGAGTTTTGAAGACTAGAAGGTGGTTCGATTTTCGAGGGAGAAAATGAATAAGGTGGGGAGAATGTAAATACCCTCAAGCTCGTCAACGCTATTTGACTGGTCTAGCGATAGTCAAGAAACATATTAGCCGATAATAACTCAATTAGTTTAACACGAACGTTAATTAATAGGAATTAACCTACGATTTAGTTACGAAACTAGTACCGTTGGATAGATCTCGAAAAGTTACGCGGAATGGACTACTCGAACGGGTCAATCGGATTTCAGATGAAGATGATATTATCAGTTTTATATGAAGGGCAAATTAGTCATTTGCTTTAAACCGCCTGGCTTCCCTTATCATTTGGACGAGTGCCTTTAGCAATTTCGGTCGGCCTTATCCCATTGGAATCGAGAAGATAAATCTTCTTTTCTATTCTTCTTCTTTCTTATTCATCTTTCTTCTTCTTCTTATTTCTTCCTCTCTTTTACTTGTTCTTCTCAGTTCGTGTTTCTGTGAGAAGATGTTGTGATTTTGAGATCGGAAACTTAGGGGAAATATTAGGAATTGATTGATGGTGGTGTTACTGATGTTATTTGATCTCGGGAGAAGAAGGAGTTGGTGTTGTTGTAACTGAAATTAGGGTTTTGAGAATGAATTTGAATCTATAGGTGAATCGATAGGTTAATCGGGCTGTAGATGGATGAAGATCGAATGGTTTAATGTTGTGTTGGTGTTATGAAGTTGTTCTGAAAATGAATCGAAGAATCAAACAGAATTAGCACTAGTAGAAATCAGCAGTATCGCGACCGATGAAGCAAGTCATTTAACTCGTATATATGACTTGCTTTGTCGATCCATGGAAATGGTCGCGATCGAGCGTCTTTTTCATATATGACTTGGCTCTGCGGGTCGCGGTGCAACTCATATCAACGACCGACTATATAACAGTCAATGTGTTAAGACCGACCACGATCGATCCTAGATTTGGATTTTAATATAAAAAAAAATCGATTGGATTGCTTTCAATGCACTGAGTGACTAAATCTGAGTACTCATCAAATGGAACTCAAATTAAACTCAAATTAAACTCAAATGAAAACCAAAATAAACTCAAATGAAAATTCAAATGAAAACCAAAATAAACTCAAATGACAATCAAACTCAAACTCAAATGAGAACCAAATTCAAATTAAATTTTCACACAAATAGTCTTTCAATTCAACATTCACTAGGTTCAAATTACGAGAAAAAAGGTATAAAATCTAACTTGAGACCAATTTAAGTTTCTACAACCATAAAGGTAATTAAGTTCTAAGATTCAGATTACAAAATGATAAACTAATAAACGATTGGCTAAACAAAGAAAAGAATAAACTCCAGTTGATGATGAACTTAGCCCATATTTCAAAATGAAGTTCCCCCATTTTACACTGCAGTCTTGGAAAAGTCACCAGTAACTGCAAATGAAAACAAAAAAAATCAATAAATCATTTTACACTTCATAAACAAATGTCAGAACCTAGATTATGCACAAGCAGTTAAGATCAAACGCTGCACTAACAAAATACATAACCCAAATAGAAGATGCATAATAGGAAACCTTAATAGCAGCACAACATACAATATGACGCAACACATGATGGCAGACATTTGAATTTATACCAATTCACCAAACAACTACTGCAGGGTCATTCTTGATTTGAGCTGAAGAAAGACAACATTTGAATCAACATTTGAATATAAGCCCAGAATACATTCATGCTTGTTGAGGGTCCATCCAAGGTACACCAAACAAGATAATTCAATTTGCGAGAGAAAAGGCTACGAGAGAAGGGAAGGCGTCCTAGAAACAACTGCATAGCATGATACAATGTTCTAAACAGTAGGATTCATAGCACTAAACTCCTACAGTCAACCGACAAGCAAGAAGCAGCTTATAATCACAGCTTGGAAATGTAGACTTGTCCTTTAGTTTTCCTAACAAACTAGGTGTTTCATGTTCTGTCCTTGATGGTGGAGGCTCGGATTCAGATGTGCATACTTACATCACCTAATTGCTGTCAATGCCACGTTCCAAGTAAGACATGAACTGTTAAATACTAGTCGTAAACATTACAGGATATGATATGATGAGGGATTGCATATGGGATTAAACAATGAACAAAATTGCGAAGATACATATATACCTCGATAGTTAAGGCATTATGATTGCATATGTTCCACAATCCACATTCAGGTAGCTCCCTGACGGCATAAGAGTTGAATGTATGGTCAAATATCCATGTATATAAAGAAGGAAAACAGAAAAAACAACTACACAAGTACTGAATATCAATTTTTACCTGAAAATCCATATACTCATCATTTACTTGAGCATCTCCATTCCAATACTCATCATCTCCAACGATTCTGAAATTGAGCTTCACTTGCGGCTCCAGTAAAGACAAATGGATCTTCAAAGGCATTCTTGTTGGGGTCTGATCTTACTGGAGACTCCAAAACCAAATTCCAATGTAGCCTTGTCACATCGCGGCAGTAAAAAACTTGTCTAGCTTGAGAAGCATGGATGATTAGCTCGTCAACTTCTCTCGAGTTCTTCATAAACTTTTTGAAGTTGACAAACCTCAACTTTGTATCTCGGTCCACATATGATCCGTTTACTTTGTCTGCCATTCGCACCCAATCACAGTTAAAAACAACTTCTCTGAAAACTCCATAGTCCACTTCAAATATATCTTGCAGAATTCCATAGTACGTAGTATCGTCATCGACTAGGTTAGTATCTCTGGAACTTGCTCTAAAGCTGGTAGAAGCATTCATGGTAACTCCACTATTTTGTGTAACAAAGTTTTTTTCAGCATCAGCAGTATAGAAAAGATAACCATTAACAAAATATGCATTATACGAAACTGCCGAGAAGGAAGGACCAATTGCTAGCCTACGGAAATCAGACATGGAAGTGCCTTCAAGTTGTTCAAGCTGGTCCTGTAGCCATGGAATGTAGTCTAAACGCTTCTTCCTTCCCGTACGAGTTTGATTAATATTACGAACATATGTTTCGTATTTCCTGTCCAAAAAAAGAAGAAGAAAGAAAGCGACAAGTGAGAAGGTTACTTTTTTTCATAATGTAATGTAATGAAATGATTGAAAGATAAATCAACTTTGGATTTACTTACGCTTCCCATTCAGTGTTTTCATCTGAATGTCTCAATATCCACAAGCGAACTTGTTCATACTGTGTGTTGGTTAATGAACATGGTATTCCGTGCGAATGAACTGGGTACGGACCTTCGTAACCATCACTGCCCATTTCTATCTTTCCACGACACTTAAAAGACTCCCGTTTCCCATCAGGAAGGATCTCAACACAATGACGCGCTCCTTCATTGACCGTATACTGTTTTGTAATAGACCCTTCTATATAATTTTTATTGCGGCCAAGAACCTTGTAGAGTCTCATCATCCTGCACATATGACAAGTAAACAAAGATTTGTAAGTTTACTTGAGTTCATAAAAGAATAATTTGTAAGTTTACTTGAGTTCATAAAAGAATAAACCAAAAGGTTACTAGTGACTAAAGGATTGTACCTCTCAAAAGGGTACATCCACCTAAATTGGACAGGCCCCAATTGATGTGCCTCTTCCCCCAAGTGTACAACAACATGAGTCATACTAACAAAAAATGCAGGAGGGAAGTACATTTCGAACACGCATATTGACTCCACGACACGATCATGCGCTACACGAAGCTCAGCACGATCAATAACCTTAGAGGTCAGGACTTTGAAAAATAACGATAAGTGTCTAATCGCCTCACGCAAAGGCGTATGTTTTTGAAACAATGCATTATAAAAATTGGCATTAAGCCTTGCATAAGAATGTGATAGTCGTGCGACTTAAGACCCTTCAATTGGAACTCTTTCATACATACTTTTTTTTTCCAATTACTACGCAGAACCAATTGGAACTTTAAGAGTGCTCAAAGTTTTACAGATAACTTCCCTTTCTTTCTTAGACATCCAATAAGGTGCAGGAGGGAGTATCTCTCTTCCATTCCTTTCCTTCATCCACAAGCTAGGCTTTAATTTTAGCAGTTTCAAATCTCTCCGCGCTGGAGGCCCATCCTTGGACTTATCTTTATGGCACATAAAAGTCCCAAACAAGTTCTCTGCAAAATTCTTTTCTACATGCATGACATCCACATTGTGCCGGATTTGTAGAAACTAATAAGAGATTTAAGTTAGAAAAGAATCACAAACAACAAAAAATATTAAACTAAAGTAACTGCAAGGGATTAGGTCGATTAATGATAATAGCCTATATAGTAACCACAAGCATGCCAATTTTTCTAAAATATAATATAACTTTTAAATGCCTTGGGATCCAAAATGCTCTATGCACCAAAGGTACTTAAGTGATGTGTAGTTTTGGTATACCAAAAACAGAATGCAGTGTCAATTCCAAGCCTAAAACAATGCCGAAGCCTAAAACAAAAGTACTAGAATATTAACCACAAGCATGCCAATTTTTCTAAAAGTATAATATAACTTTTAAACGCCTTGAAATTCAAAATGCTCTATGAACTAAATTTACCTTCCAATATGGGAGACAAAATAAGATTGACCTCTTCGACCAAGGAGAATCAATAGCCGGCCGCTTTACCAACTTCCCAAATTCTTTATCTGCAGTTGCAGTCTTGTTGAACAATTCAATGCCACTCAAACGTCTTGGTGCAACCCTTAAATCCTCTGATCCGTTAAATTGGGATGTTTTCCGTCTATAAGGGTGAAATCGATCTCTTAAAAACCTTCTATGACCCATATATGCAAACTTTGAACCGCATTTTAGCCTCAATGCCTCTGTATTTTCTCCACACACAGGACAACCATATCTTCCAGAAGTTCGCAAACCCGAAACATGGGCATACGCAGGGAAGTCATGTATACACCACAACAACATTGCTTTCATCGTAAAGTGAGTCTTTGTATGTGCATCGTACGTTACCTTTCCGAGTGACCATAACTCATTTAACTCGTCTATCAATGGCTGCAAATAAACATCAATGTTATGGTTGGGACCAAGAGGACCAGGAATCAGCAGCGTTAACATCGTGAAATCTTTTGTCGTGCATTCAGATGGTGGAAGGTTGTAACAAACAAGCATAACAGGCCAAGTACTGTGCGTGCTCAACATTCCGAAAGGATTAAAACCATCTGTTGCTAGTCCTAGCCGCACGTTTCTCTTTTCTGAAGCAAACTCAGGCCAATTCATATCAATCGACTTCCACATGCGAAATCCACCGGATGTCTCATGTGTGTAGAACTTTCTTCAACCTTAGCATACCACGTCATCAACTCAAAGAATCCACGATGTGCCATACATACGCTGCAACCTTTCTGTGACTGGAAAATACCTTAGTCGCTTCACTGGGACCTTTTTAGTAGTTGTAGTACTCCCCTTACGGTGGTTTCGCCATCTACTTTCACCACATTTAGGACACTTATCTTCATTAGCATAATCCTTGCGATAGAGAATACAATCGTTAATACAAGCATGAATAACTTGCACCGGCAACCTTGAAATGGCTTAAGCATATCTTTAGCTTTACTACAAGTAGATGGTAACGTGTTCCCTTTAGGTAGAATAGTTTTCATATATCCCAACAACTCGGTCATGAAAACATCGAGCATTGATACCTTGCTTGCATATTTAGTAACTCCACTTGTTGTTGATAGTTTTGTATGTTCATCATCGCAACCTGGATATAAGGGTAGCAATCCATCCTCCAACCTCTTGATGCAATCCACAGTAGCCCTATCTTGAACAATACCACCGTAACCATCTTCAACTACAACATCCCTATCTTGAACACTACCACCGAACCATCTTCAACAGCAAAGATTCGGCAGTGATCGGGATTAGTAAGGCATTCTTCAGGGTTATCAAGACCAACCAGACGCCCATGTGCCTCATTGAACAAGTCATATATTCTCGAATGAGATGCAATAACATTATTTGCAGGTAAGGTACGAGCATTAACATTATCCACACGAGGTTGCTCACCATGATGGATCCACGTTCGGTACGACACATCAAACCCATGATCAAGAATATCCTTATGTACATCATCTAGTGATTTTGGTAAACCCCTGAAATTCTTACATTTCATGCAAGGACATCGAAATTCTTTGATACCTTCACCTAGACTCTCTGCTGTAAATTGGATGAAAGATTGAACACCTACAACCCATCGATGTGAACCCTTCGGTGCACTCATCCAATTTTTACATGGAACAACTATCCGACATTGAGACATCTGCAAAAGCAAATACACACATCAGGTTTTGGTATACATGTCCAGAACATGTCCTAGTTAATAAGATACTTTCATTAACTAAAAATAAATTGATGCAGAACAGGGATGAAGAGTGAAAGCAAACAAAGCAAGGTATATAGTTGATGAAAGTTTATATATTAACCTCACTAATATGCTGAACTACAGAAAGCAAAAATAGGAACTAAGAACTACACCTAACTAAACAATCTGCATCCACATTGTCCAGAACTAAGAACAACACCTAAATACAGAGCATAACCACTAAATTTCGATACATTTTATAACCCAAAGTTCAGACAATATTAAAGTCTAGATCCTCCTGTGCAAAACTTTCAGTAACTTGAAACTAAAATCATCAATTTAAAAGAGGGCTCTCTGAAACTAAAATCAGTAACTTGAAACTCCAAAGATACAAATTAGAAAAAGAAACAAAAAGAAAGTTGTTCAATCCTTAATTTCTTAAATTAAGACAACAAAAATACCAAAACCCACATCTGCTATCTAGAGTATGTGACTGCAATGATACAATTTAGCCCCCAATTTGTAATTCAAGATGAAATACTTAAATGACCTAATTAAACAAAACCCACAATTTTATAGAAATTTCTTATTTGTAAATCAAGATGAGATTTTTAAGTGACCTAATTAAACAAAACCCCCGATTTTTTTTTTTTTGTTTATTACCTTAATAAATTGTAACTCAAGATGAAATAAAAATTAAAATTTGTTTATTACCCTTCCAGTAGTATGTGATATGATGAAACCTCAAATAAGAATGCAACTAGCATTAATAAATCCTCTCAAAGTTGTTGTACCCTGATAAATACGCTGATGATTGAAACCCTAACTAGTTAATACACCACCCATCATAAATTTGTCGCAAGTACATGTCGATGATTTAGTTTGTCTGAGAGAGTAATGAATTTGCTTGAGCGCGGTGATGAATTTGGTAGAGAGGAGTAATAAATTTGTCTGAGAGAGCCGCCTCTCAGAATAAGAGAATGAGAAAGAGAGAGATAGAGACGATAATGTTTTTCTTTTTTCTCGATGGGAAAGTATAGACCTAATCTGAATCAGATTTTTACCCGAGTCAGCAACACCTTAATGGGCTGAATCGCCTCCAAGTGAATGTCTATTGTTTAGAAAAATTGAAGTTTAGTTCACCAGATATGTGTATCTGCAATTTCTAAAAATTTTACAACCACCATTTTCACAAATAAGATTTTTCCACACATGAAGTTTAGTTCAACATTGTATCCAAAGGTGAAATTGAAATGAAAGAGGCCAAGCCAATCCCAAGATTAATACAACTGATACATATCCAAAAGTCTCAAAGACAAGGAATGATTCCGCATAATACACCTCTTTGCAAACCATTTCAGGTAGACTGCAACGTACTACAAATGCAAAAAACTAGTTTACAGGGCAATAATCTAGTAGAATGCTGAGACTGCAGATCAAACAAAGTGACTAGACCAGTTTGCAGTGCAGAAACTAAGACCGCAACACTATTGTATTATCTAATGCTGTAGAATTAGATATCATCATTGCTCTAGGCCTGTACAGGAGTAAAAAAGAAACTGCAGAGCATAAACAAGTTACTTTACAATTCTAACACATCCTTTCTAATCCTGCTACAATGCCTTGATAAGCCTTGATAAACAGTGAACAATGCACAAAGAATGACAATCAAAACAATGTATAAAAGTGAACAAGATTGCTGATACTAATATATATTTCATTACATAAAAACAAGGCTCTGAAACCTGCTAAAGCTACAGATACATAGAAGTTGCAAGACACTTCTTTACATGTTTTGAATGTCTTCTTCTTTACATAAAAAAGAGATGAGACTCAAAACCATACAAACTTGCAAGATCAACTAAACCCCAAAATACTTGAATCTAAAAACTAAGCTTCCCAAAATAGTTACATATATAAACCACAAGTACATAAATATATATCCGAAAAACTTACATGTATACCAACCATGTGTATATACCCAAAAAAAAAGTCCCAAAAAAAGTCCCAAAAAGTTAGTTCACTTGTACCTCCACAAACAACATAACTCCAAATTCATTAAAAACCAGCATCATCAGTTGGAAGTAGAAAAACCGAGTGCTGAGGCCACAAAATCTTGCTGCCTATGATAAGATCACCAAAAGTTCCATCACCATCACAGAGACTCTCAGAAGCTAGACAAATTTCATCAATGCGGACCAAATGAAACTCATCAGTTGGTGGAGGCCTACTCATATCTATACATCCCAAGGCAACACAGTTCTTTCTCATATTTCTCACAATTACTCTCTGAGTTCTGCTAGGTTGGCAACCACCACCATTTATTTCCTGCAGATCATAATCCCATCAAATATGGCAATAAGAATTACTGATGTTCATAAGAAAAACAATGCAAGAAAATAGGAATAGAGAAATTCAATTGAACTCAGATAAGAGCTATCAGACACATCACTGGTGTTACAAACTGAAAACTAGTTACTGAATGAGTTGCAAACTAAAAACTAGTTATAGAATGTTACCTGAGCATTAACATTGCTGGTGTTAGGGTTGCAACTCAAACCAGCCATCAGTGTCTCAACAGTTACCTCAAGATTACGGACACGATCTTCCACAGCTCTAGTCTTCAACACTTGCTTCCGTAGTGCTCCCTTGAACCTGAGAAGCAAACGATTCGATTTTGATATCCCACCTCCCATTCCTCGAACACAACCCCTATCATCAACTCCAAACACCTACGAAAAAGCAATCAAAATCAGTTAGCTAGTAACTAACAAGGTATTCTTTTTCTCCGCAAACAACAATACAAGTTCATGTGCACCCACCTTGGCAACTGCATCTCTGTCCAAATCGGTTTCCTCTATATATTGCTCCATTTCATTCAGCTCTCTCACCTTTGCCTGCAATGTACACAATATTATAAGTATAAGTAGAAAACAAATTATAAAAAGCAACAAAGACAAAAATATATGCAGCCAATCTAAAACCAACAAGAAAAGATTAACTCACTACATATTCTCTGCACTTTATTTCATAACTATTAGGGTCCAATAATTCAAGGTGTTCTTCAGAATCTCTTTGTAAACATGTGTTGCCAGGTATACAACAGTTCTCGTCACACTACCAGTAGGGCTCTGTTGTTCCATGACATGTCGACGACGTGCAATGCCGTCCCTCCCAGTAGTATGCAAAGCTTTCAGAAGCTTCCTTGATTCCTTACCTATCTCCCTTAGTTTCTGATCAGCTTCTGAATTATGCAATTCCACAAATTTCACCCAATCCTCACTCTTCACACCAGCTGGTCTATTGTTCAATCTCTCAGCAATACTGTCAAATTGGTCACACCATTTCCTTAAAATAGTCTTCCTGTTCTTCCAAGATTTATTTGCCATCCTCAGAGCCTTGGACTTGATAACTTCAGGTACCTTGTACTCATTCTTGATGGCTCTCCAGATTTCTTCCTTAAGAGCCCAATTATGCACCTCCAATCCTCAATACATGGTGCGACAACACTCCCGGCTATCACTCCACCGTGGCATATTTCTTAGAACCATCTTCAATTGGTTGTCCCATTGAATTGAAGTTTATTTCCAAACGGTGATCACCGCAGAAAACAAAAACAAATTAAAAGGTAACTTGATAGCACATACACATATCTATATATATATGAAAAAGGAAACTCAAACACAATGTTGTGTGTTACCATTAATCCCACTTTCCTCGGTATTGTCAGCTTCAATGTTTGCTTGATGAAAAGCCTCATGCAATCCATCTCCCCCATCCCGATTTCCATTAACATGGCCTCGGAGAATTATCACCATCTCGATGAAGACACACGGGGACTCCTTCACTTGTACTTGCAAAGAAGATGACTACCATCGCTTGATGGAGAACCTTGGGAATTGATCAAAGCCCTCGGCCAGGTAGCTTCACTTGACCTAGGAGTAGTACTTGCAGACCTAGTACTTGCAGACCTAATACTTGCAGACCTAATACTTGCAGAACGAGATCGGCTGCTACTTGGAATAGGAAGTCTCGGCATAGTTTCCTAAAATAAAATCAATATGAAAAATTAACTACAATACAAAAACCTAACTAGCTATCATTCTAAATCCAGTGGTATACTTGCTGGATTCTAAATCATGTTGTAATCACTAATACAATCAATTACTTATTCAATTTCAAACATATAAATAAAATTATAAAACACAACCACATGCTTGTACATAAAAATATCCCAATCAGAAATCATTCCAGTCATAAATCCACATACTTATAAAACCCTAAGTATACTAGCAGGCCTAAACATGATTCTTTGCAGCAAAAAATAAAATAAAATAAATAACCCACCAGCCAAATCAACAACATAACTGAACTAACCCTAACATATGATCCATAGACTAAATTGAAACTCATAAACTAAACAACTATCATCCAAATCAAATAAAATCATATATACCTGATGATTTTGGTAATCAAACAACCAAAGCTGTAGAAATTTACCTGAAATCAACAAACAAAACAAAAATCGTTAAAACCCATGAACAAAATCGACCAGTAAAAAAAAAAACACTTGAATCCGAAACCCTAACTGTACCTGTTCTTGATGATTTTGCTAATCAAACAACTAAATATCTTGAGATTTACCTGAAATCGATAAACAAAACAATAATCATTAAAACCCCATGAAGATTATCGATCAGTAAAATAAAGAGAAAACAAAACTTAAATCCAAAACCCTAACTGTACCTGTTCTTGATGATTCTTCTAATCAAACACCTAAATCTCTTGAGATTTACCTGAAACCAACAATCAAAACAATAAACATTAAAACCCCATGAAGAAAATCGAGTAAAAGAAAAAGATGAGAAATAGAGAACTTAAATCAAAAACCCTACCTGTACATATACCTGATGATTTTGCTAATTAAGAGATGTAAAAGGTAAAACTGATGTTTAGGTTAATTAGTTCTCAATGGTAGAGTTAGTGGGAGGGGAGAGCGGTCTGGTTATGGAGAGAGATGGTTTCTCTGTAAATGAACTGACGGAGAGAGAGGGGAGGTGGAGGAGATATATATAACCTCGTTGATAACGAGGGGGAAAAGTGCGGGAACCGAGTTAGATTTCCCGCCACCAGTGATTCAACTGAGTCTAGCGGTCGTTGTTGAGTCGTTGAATCGGGGATACAGCGGTAATTAAAAATTTTATAGAACGACCGTTTTAAACACTTTAGGTTGTGCTCCGAAATTTTTTTATATCAATGACCGTCTTCATTGGTCAACGGCCCATTGACCGTGATTGAGGGTCACGGATGTGGGTCTGGAATGGCCCATTCTCTACTAGTGTAGGATTTCGTGGAATTGTTCAGAGAAGAAGTAGAAGTTGAAATTGAAGGTCAGGGAGAAAGATTAAAGGTGGGTTTATCATGAATTGGAGTATGAGGTTGAAGGATAGCTCGAATTTAAGGTTAAGGGTTTGATTCTCTTTTAATGAAGGTTGTTGGATGTTGGTTGTGGTGAACTGACAGTTAAGGGAGGAGATTGTAATGGTTTGTTTGAGTGGAATCTCCTTGAGGTAATTGCTCTTCTGATCTGTTTAATGAAGTTGTTTAGTGTTATTAATTGAGTTGATAATTAAATTAAGAACTGAGATGTTTATTGAATTATTGTGTTGAATAATACTGAGATGGAGATATGTAATTGTAAAGATGATGTTGTTAATGGAGTTGAGTTGATGTTATAGTTAGTTGAATTTGGTGATTATATTGTTGAACTGATAGAAGGGGATTATTAGGGTTGCAATTATATGAAGTGGAATTGTTGGTGTGGTATTCAGAGGTGCAGGACTAGGTGGAGTTGTAGTTATTGGAGTTTGATTGTACAGGTGAAATGAAAAATGAAATTGGGATCATGGTGGTGGTATGTTGAGCTAAGGTGTTGAGTTACTTGAGATGAATGTATGTGCTTATGAATAGGGAAAATGAGAATAAGATGAGATGGGTATTTCCTTGTTAATGGTAGTGAATATAAATGGCAGGTGATGGGGTTAAGTGGCTGCTACATGTGGTAGAATTAGAATTGAAACTGGTATTGCAGTTCTGGGTGTACATGAATGTGTAATGGGATCGTACAGATGTAGTGTTATGCTTAGTAGCAGTTAAAGGTGGCGGTGTTGTCTTTGTGGTTGAAATTACAGAACCGGAGTTAGAGGGAGTAATGAAACCGTGGTCGAATCAGCTGCCTGTGATGATGTTGTTATTATGAGTTGTCTGCCTGTGCGACTGTATTGAACTGGGATGCAGTTATAACTAATGGAACTGGTGAAGTGAATTAGATACAGTAATCCAATGAGAGGAGATAGTCTTGCAGCTATGGGGTGATTGGTTGTTTGGCATGAGTGAGTTGTAGTTGTTTATTTGAACTGAGATATCTGGTGATTGAGTTAAGTTAGCTGTGATGGTGCTGTAATATGCAGGGAAGAGTCAGAGTGGTAATGTAATTGTGAGAATGATAAAATAGGAACTAATTGAGAATCTGATGTTATGTAACTTAGTTATAGGAATGATGGTTAGATAAGTGTGTTGAGTTGAACTTCTCTAGTGATTCTTAAAGCTGCAATTGAAGGTAAAGCTGAAGTTACAATTGTATTTTGAATTCTAGAATTCTATTATTATAAATAGTTTGTGTTTTGATCATATGAATAGAATCAGAGTAGTTGTATTCTTGTAACTGCAATAGGATTAGGCTGTTAGTCATCCCAGTCAGTCTAGCTGACTCAATCTGTTTAACTGACTTAGTGTATTTGACTGAGTTCACTCGGTGACTAGACCCGACCAGGCTTGACCGAGTTGAACTTGACCGATTCTTGTTTTACTCAGTAGACCATTTGACCAGGACCTTGACTTGACTATGGATGTTGACTGTTAGTTGACCCTTGACCGTCACTTTCACCGTTAGTTGACTCAGATGGACTGGGCCTTGGATTAAGGGGCCAGTTTAATGGACTTGGGCTAGAGTTCATATTTTGTGAATTGGACCCTTTATGTTCCGAATTGACCTTTGGTTTCTTCTACAAAGTTATAGATGTTCATAAGACTTAGCTAATAGACTATAAAACCAACCTAATTGAATTAGTAAACCTTAGATTTGCTAAAGATAGATAATAAAAGGTGTAGAACCATAAATGGGCTTAGAACCATTAGATAGAATTGTATGATTCTTGTGTGAGCCATTTTGGCTAGATTCTTAGAATTCTTGTGTGATTAACAGTTAGTCTGTGTTAACAACGATCAATTCAAAGGACGAACCTGTGGATCGTGGGTCTCGAGGTAGGCGTGGCTTGTCATCAAAAGAGGTGGGAATTACATTTAACTCTTTTGAAACCATTGTTGTTTCTTTTACAAAGATTTATGTTTATAAACTCATGCATCGTATATTTGTGCATTCCATGCACTGTTCAGTTTGTATTATGAGTGTTCTGTTGATTATTTGTAATCTTTCCATGGTTTGGAAAGGACTTGTAATGTTTGAATGTCAATATGAATTTTTATGGGAAATAAGAATTTCCACCTATGGTATATAGGATACGCTCCTTCAAATTTATACCTAAAGCTTTTATGATATATTGGTCGGCAGTTTGCGAGTTCGGAATTGTCGACATCCATACATACGATTAGGGGTGGATTTGCGAGTTCGGAATTGCACAGCCATATTATACATTGTTTGAAGAATGAGTTTGTTCATATACATGTTTGTTTATTTCAGTGACTTGGTCACTCTTTTTAATTTTCGGTAAAGCATGTATTGTTTTCCAAGTTTTGTCATGATTTCTTGAAAGTTAAATGTTATTTCTACTGGGCACCCCTTTTAGGGATGATGTGCTCACCCATTCCCACTTTCAGTTTCAGAGACGGATTAGAGTTGCGCAGCGAAAGCTTTAAGGGTTGATTTCGTTAGTTGGTTAACTTATGTTATGATTATTATGTTATATGTGCTATTTGTAAACCAAATGACTATTGTATATGTATCATTTGAGAGAATCTCTTGTATATATTACAGAGCGGGGCTAGTTTTTGGGTTAAGTTTTGTAGAATATTTTTGGGTTAAGTTTTGGACGAGTGCCTTTAGCAATTTCGGTCGGCCTTATCCCATTGGAATCGAGAAGACAAATCTTCTTTTCTTCTTCTATTCCTCTTCTTTCTTCTTCATCTTTCTTCTTATTCTTCTTATTTCTTCCTCTCTTTTCCATGTTCTTCTCAGTTCGTGTTTCTGTGAGAAGATGTTGTGATTTTGAGATCGGAAACTTAGTGGAAACATTAGGAATTCATTGATGGTGGTGTTACTGATGTTATTTGATCTCGGGAGAAGAAGGAGTTGGTGCTGTTGTAACTGAAATTAGGGTTTTGAGAATGAATTTGAATCTATAGGTGAATCGATGAGTTAATCGGGCTTTAGATGGATGAAGATCAAATGGGTTGATGTTGTGTTGGTGTTATGAAGTTGTTCTTAAAATAAATCGAAGAATCAAACAGAATTAGTGTTTGGTGGAATTGTTCAGAGAAGAAGTACAAGTTGAAATTGAAGGTCAACGAGAAAGATTAAAGGTTGGTTTATCATGAATTGGAGTATGAGGTTGAAGGATAGCTCGAATTTAAGGTTAAGGGTTTGATTCTCTTTTAATGAAGGGTTGTTGGATGTTGGCTGTGGTGAACTGACAGTTAAGGGAGGAGATTGTAATGGTTTGTTTGAGTGGAATCTCCTTGAGGTAATTGCTCTTCTGATCTGTTTAATGAAGTTGTTTAGTGTTATTGTTTGAGTTTATAATTAAATTAATAATTTAGATGTTTACTAAATTATTGTGTTGAATAATACTGAGATGGAGATATGTAATTGTAAAGATGATGTTGTTAATGGAGTTGAGTTGATGTTATAGTTAGTTGAATTTGGCGATTATATTGTTGAACTGATAGAAGGGGATTGTTAGGGTTGCGAATATATGAAATGGAATTGTTGGTGTAGTATTCAGAGGTGCAGGACTAGGTGGAGTTGCAGTTATTGGAGTTTGATTGTACAGGTGAAATGAAAAATGAAATTGGGATCATGGTGGTGGTATGTTCAGCTAAGGTGTTGAGTTACTTGAGATGAATGTATGTGCTTATGAATAGGGAAAATGAGAATAAGATGAGATGGGTATTTCCTTGTTAATGGTAGTGAATATAAATGGCAGGTGATGGGGTTAAGTGGCTGCTACATGTGGTAGAATTAGAATTGAGACTTGTATTACAGTTCTGGGTGTACATGAATGTGTAATGGGATCGTACAGATGTAGTGTTATGCTGAGTAGCAGTTAAAGGTGGCGGTGTTGTCTTTGTGGTTGAAATTACAGAACCGTAGTTAGAGGGAGTAATGAAACCGTGGTCGAATCAGCTGTCTGTGATGATGTTGTTGTTATGAGTTGTCTGCCTGTGCGACTGTATTGAACTGGGATGCAGTTATAACTAATGGAACTGGTGAAGTGAATTAGATACAGTAATCCAATGAGAGGATATAGTCTTGCAGCTATGGGGTGATTGGTTGTTTGGCATGAGTGAGTTGTAGTTGTTTATTGGAACTGAGATATGTGGTGATTGAGTTAAGTTAGCTGTGATGGTGCTGTAATATGCAGGGAAGAGTCAGAGTGGTGATGTAATTGTGAGAATGATGAAATAGGAACTAATTGAGAATCTGATGTTATGTAACTTAGTTATAGGAATGATGGTTAGATAAGTGTGTTGAGTTGAACTTCTCTAGTGATGCTTAAAGCTGCAATTGCAGGTAAAGCTTAAATTACAATTGTATTTTGAATTCTAGAATTCTATTATTATAAATAGTTTGTGTTTTGATCATATGAATAGAATCAGAGTAGTTGTATTCTTGTAACTGCAATAGGATTAGGCTGTTAGTCATCCCAGTCAGTCTAGCTGACTCAATCTGTTTAACTGACTTAGTGTATTTGACTGAGTTAACTCAGTGACTAGACCGACCAGGCTTGACCGAGTTGAACTTGCCCGATTCTTGTTTTACTCAGTAGACCATTTGACCAGGACCTTGACTTGACTATGGATGTTGACTGTTAGTTGACCCTTGACCGTCACTTTGACCGTTAGTTGACTTAGATGGACTGGGCCTTAGATTAAGGGGCAAGTTTAATGGACTTGGGCTTAGGTCTAAAGTTCATATTTGTTGAATTGGACCCTTTATGGTCCGAATTGACCCTTGGTTTCTTCTACAAAGTTATAGATGTTCATAAGACTTAGCTAATAGACTATAAAACCAACCTAATTGAATTAGTAAACCTTAGATTTTCTAAAGATAGATAATAAAAGGTGTAGAACCATAAATGGGCTTAGAACCATTAGATAGAATTGTATGATTCTTGTGTGAGCCATTTTGGCTAGATTCTTAGAATTCTTGTGTGATTAATAGTTAGTCTGTATTAACAATGATCGATTCAAATGACGAACCAGTAGATCGTGGATCTCGAGGTAGGCGTGGCTTGTCATCAAAAGAGGTGGGAATTTACATTTAACTCTTTTGAAACCATTGTTGTTTCTTTTACAAAGATTTATGTTTATAAACTCATGCATCGTCTATTTGTGCATTCCATGCACTGTTCAGTTTATATTATGAGTGTTCTGTTGATTCTTTGTAATCTTTCCATGGTTTGGAAAGGACTTGTAATGTTTGAATGTCAATATGAATTTTTATGGGAAATAAGAATTTCCACCTGTGGTATATAGGATACGCTCCTTCACATTTATACCTAGAGCTTTTATGATATATTGGTCGGCGGTTTGCGAGTTCTAATTGTCGACATCCATACATACGATTAGGTGTGGATTTGCGAGTTCGGAATTGCACAACCATATTATACATTGTTTGAAGAAGGAGTTTGTTCATATACATGTTTGTTTATTTCAGTGACTTGGCTGTTTTCCAAGTTTTGTCTCTTTGAAAGTTAAATGTTATTTCTTTTAATTTTCGGTAAAGCATGTATTGTTTTCCAGTTTTGTCATGATTTCTTGAAAATCTCTTGTTAAATGTTATTTCTAAGTTTTGTAGAAGATTTTTAATTGAATGTTAAAGTAAATGTGTTTTAGATCTTTAGCGCCTGGGCACCCCTTTTAGGTCAAATGACTATTGTATATGTAGGAATTCATCCTCAATCAATAAAATTAGCTCTTTTAATCTTTCTCTCCTATTTTTTCAATCATCCGAGTTGTTTGTAATTTGAGTTTCGCAAACCCAATCTCAATAGAATTTTCATTTTTGTTGTTTTGGTCGATAATTCACTCATGTGTAAAATGTGACTATATCCATCTCTTTTAATTCTTTTCTCTTATTTCTTTCGTATGCAAATGATTTGAGAGAATCGAGTCTCTCGATTTTAGCTGGATAAGACAAGGTGTCCCCTGCCATGATTATCAACCATATATTGTGAGATTACTACCCAAATGGTCACTCTTTTTAATTTTCTAGAAACAAAATCATGTAAAGCATGTATTGTTTTCCAAGTTTTGTCATGATTTCTTGAAAGTTAAATGTTATTTCTACTGGGCACCCCTTTTAGGGATGATGTGCTCACCCATTCCCACTTTCAGTTTCAGAGACAGATCAGAGTTGCGCAGCGAAAGCTTCAGGGTTGATTTCGTTAGTTGGTTAACTTCTACCATGATTATTATGTTATATGTGTTATTTGTAAACCAAATGACTATTGTATATGTATC
This sequence comes from Papaver armeniacum, assembly GCA_023531295.1. Lineage (NCBI taxonomy): Eukaryota > Viridiplantae > Streptophyta > Magnoliopsida > Ranunculales > Papaveraceae > Papaver > Papaver armeniacum. The sequence goes on along the minus strand of JAJJWW010000748.1, from coordinate 654,587 downwards.
ATTTGAGAGAATCTCTTGTATATATATATATTACAGAGCGGGGCTAGTTTTTGGGTTAAGTTTTGTAGAAGATTTCTTAATTGAATGTTAAAGTAAATGTTTTAGATCCTTAGCGCCTCTTTATTCGTTAATCTTTTGGATAGTCAGCTGCTAGCTTTGGGGGCGCTACAGGAATAATCTTTCTCTCCTATGAGAGTTGTTTGTAATTTGAGTTTCTGTTTCATTTTTGTTGTTTTGTCAGGATACTGGAATCGATGGCAATAGTTGATGCCATGAGCTGGTTAAGGCTACTATGATGTCAAAGGACGACTTCTTTTGGCTGATCATGAACAACTTTTTTTTTTCAGCCATGGTATAATGCAGAACAACACTTATATACTGAAAAACACAACCCTTGTCATTTGATTATAACCATATAGGGAACCATGTATTTTTTTAGGTTTAGGCAGTTCTTTCAATGTAAGAATGATAATCTTATATACTTGCGTATGTGAATGAATTAGGAGACAAACCTTGGTTCAATTGGTTGTTGTATGGATTTGTGAATGAATGAATTCCTTATGCTGCTAGAATGATAATGTATGTATTGTGGAATGAGAAATGAATTATGGGTTTCAGATTAAGTATTGCAGGTTCAGAAATGAATTGCAATAAAGCTGCAATGCAGCTTCATAAACTAATTGTATTGCCGCTTCAGAAATGGATTGCATTGCATTGCAGGGTCCAATTATGAGAGCTTATTTTATAATAGATAAAAACGTTTTTTTTTTTTTTTTGAAAACTGTTTTTTTTTTACCAACGTCGAATTGACATTATAAAATCTGTTAGTAATTAGCACACCTGGCAATTTCATTAATGTTACAATGAATTGTCAACGTCTAAAGTCGTTAGTCTATATGTTACAAGCGATAGACACGTGGCAGATGGCAAACGTTACAGTCAGCTGCTACGAATCGAATCGTTACAGCAAGTTGTTATATCCAAAATATTACAATCAATCATCAACGTTTGAAGCCGTTACTTTAGACGTTAGAATAGATTGACACGTGTCGTACGGTACCCGTTGCACTGAGCTATCACGGTTGGGAATCGTTACAATAACTGTTAAACCCAACCTGTTACAATAAACTAAACAATGATTAAAATCGTTGTTGTATCTGTTAAAAGGAAGGACAGGTGGCAATAAGTCAACCGTTGCACACAAAGTCCCCGTTACAGTATGTGTTACACCGAACTGTTACAGACCAACCGTTATGATATGCACAATAACGGCTATCCGTTACAACAAAATGACTGCAGATAAATCTTGTGCTGACTAGATAACCGTTGGTGTATTTATTCCACCGAATGAAACCGTTATTTAATAAATTTTTATTGTAACGAAATCAACCGTTGATAAATTATTGTAACACTAATAATAACGGCACTTTTTCAACGTTTTTTTGACGTTACAATATATAGATAGTAACGTTTTTTCGATGTTACAAATTCCCTGATTTCGTGTAGTGATTAGAGCATGTATTACACGATATTTTTGCCAAATTTACGGTTTAAACTCGATAAATACTTATTATTTATTTATTTATTTATAAAGTGTATTAAAAAAATTAAATATATAATTTTGATGTTTTTGAGACATAAGTTGGTCAATTTAAAGAAGATATTCAAGAATTAACTGATGTCATTTCTAACTTACGCTATAGAAACGTGATGGATGTCGAACATATTTTAAACTATCCCTAACGAGAATGATGTAGTTATGGAATCGCCTACGGGTGAAGAAATTACCGAATCAGTAACAAATGATGAGAATGATCATGAAGCAAGCGATAATAGCGTCGTACCATACGTGTCATCAAAAATGACATTTCAAGAAGTAATCACTACAAAAAATTAATTGGTACAACACAAGCAAAATATTCCAGAAATTGCACGCATTACAAAAAAAAGGCTGGGATACATTTTGATTTAGGTAGAAGGAAAAAACGATCAACTGTAGATGCATCATTTTAGATAATGTGAGTTCAATGAACATTGTTGATTGGATGAATTATTTTGGCTTATTTATATATATTCTTTGTATGAAATTTAGTGATTATTCATTTATATTTTCAACTGACTCAAAAAAAAATTATTCCTTAATGCATTTAGCGAGGTTACTAATTTAACCCTTTTGCCAAGGTAGGGACCAGAAATTCATTTTGAGAAGTTATTCATTTATCGAGGTTGGACTGCAATATAACAACATTGTATACTTATTTATGTTTCCAAGAGGAAACCTAAGTCGATAGAGGGCGACTCTAGAATCAACTAGGACACAAAGTGTCAGGGATTGATTTTCCCAGTTGACAAAGTATCTTTATTTATAGTTTTTCCAAGACCATGGGTTGCTTAGAATTCAAGATAAGATAACTTGAGAATCAAGCAAATTCTATTCTTGAAAAATACAGTAGAAGAATATACACTTAGGTTTGGTTACGGAACCGTGTATAATGACCGTTCTGTTTGGCAAGTTCGCCAAAGAACATAGAGCAATTTGATATTCATTCAAACACATAAGAGTTAATCATGATGCAAACACATAAGTGTTTAAGTGATCAGAGAAGTCTTAGAAGTGTTTAAGAGAGTTCTAGTAATGCTAAACATATTATGAAAATAAGTCTTTGAGTATATATTAAATAAAATATAAACTGGGAGAGTTGGTAGAACGGTTCGCCAACTGCATGGCTTGTTCACGAGTCACGGTGCAACGGTTCGTGAACCGAACTTGCCAACCCTAAAAGACTACCAAACTCAGTTGACAACGGTTCGTGAACCGAGTTTGCCAACTGCTAGCCTGTTATGCCAACTTTGAAAATTCAGTTCACCACGGTTTGTCAAGCGGGTTCGTGAATTGTAACCAACTGAACTTGCGGTTTGTGAACTGGTTCGCCAACCTTCTTGTATTTCTGAAACTCAAATATCTATAGTTTGCAAACTGGTTTGCCAACCTACCCTAGGTAGAAATATCAGAAGTTAGGTATTTCTCTCTTATGATGTTTGAAACATTCCCAAGTTATAAAATCATTTGCATATGAAATTTTCAATTGATCCACAAATTAATTCATGGAACTAATATTGCAAAGTACCGTTGAACATCTTTGCTTAAAATCATATTTCTAGAATTTTCACAAGACAAGCTTGACTCGAAACTTCTACTTTGTAAATCTACTAAAAGTCATACGACACAGTCTCAATAGATAGAATGGTAAGATAGTGAGTAAAATAGAATGGTTCAGTCTTCACATACCTGATACAGAAGTTCTCAAAATGTCGTCGTCGATCTTCAGTCTTCAAGGTTGATGTCTAATACTCAACTACAAATTTTAACCTAGTCCGAGACTTGACTTAGTAGACTAGAAATCAAGTTATAGTTTTGATCACCTAATATTGACAACAAGCTTGAGATAGCAAAACTTGTGGGTTCAACTGGGCAATGCTCTAACAGGAACCTTCCTATCAAACTGGTCAGGAGGATGGCTGAAAGCCTCGTTTTTAGACCTACCAATGAATAAAGGAATGCTGAGATATTTTTCATTAAGTTCAATTTTCCTAACATTGAGAAATCTTATTAATGAGATGTCAATGTCTAGATGTACTTTTTTTCTAAAGAAACATTCAGACTTGTCAAAATTGATAACTTGGCCAGAACAAGTACTAAAGTTGTTGATTAAAGCCATTAGGTTGATTGCTTCAGCACGAGTAATTTTTAAAGAGTAAACAATCGTTAGCAAATGGAAGGTGTGATATGCTAGGTGCTTTATTGGTGTCTTTGATGCCATTAATAAAGTGGCAGGACTCAGTATGTAAAAGATATATCGAAAAAGACTCCATGACTAGGGGTGATTTGTGTTACCTCCCCTGGCAAGATTGGTAATCTGAGTTACCTCCCCTATAGAAATAAAATTAGCAAAACCTCATCTCGTTAAGAATTTTGTCCATTCAAAGTTAGTTGACTCAACAAAATATACGCGTGGAAAAATTATGCACGTGCAATGCACTTGTGTCTCATGAATATAAATAACCATTCTTAACACACTAAAATACCCTTTGCATAAACAAAACGGAAACCACCATTGATATACCTTCATCTCTCCCAATACCGACTCCATTTTGTTCTCTGTAAGTATACTTAAAGTAATCTGATAAACCAAACCAACTCCTCTTTAATTCTCCATCATTCACTCATTCACTCTTCTCCCACACACAACAAAACAAATATCGTCATTGATCCTCTCTAGAAAAACCTAAATCTCATTCCACCTAGCCCTAATTTCAAAATTGACACGAAATTGTTAGCTGATTCTTTGAAATTAAAATCGTGGGTTTAAGTAATTTTGGTTTGGGTGGCGGGTTTGAAAGAAGAAGAAGAATCAGATAAAGGGTTTAATTAATTTGTAGTTACAAATTTGATGAAACCCTAACCTCAAAGATTCATTCAGGAAACAAAATTGGAAGATCCGTTTTTCACTGCCTAATCAAAGTAAGGTTTGTGTCCAACTTGAATTTTACAAAGACAATTGATTTTTTTTTTGTTGCACCAACTCGAAATCTACAGAGAATTGGGCTTGTTCTTCAATGTTTCATTTGCGATTGATTCATGTATTTCAATCACTCATATGAGTTGATCGGAAAATTACTCGTGCTCCAATCTATAGCAGAAGCTTGCTATTAACCTTCTTGAAAAATTAATTATTCGTGCTCCAATTTGTGGAAAGAATTGAAGCTTGCTTGTCACCAGCGCCATTAACTTTAGAATCTGTTCGTGTACTGTATTGCAGGTTTAATGCCACCGGTAGTCTCCTTCTCTTAATATCTGTTTGTATCTTGGTGTTACCGATATTGGATTGAACTCTAATAATATCGTATATGTGGTTTTATTCAGAGGTTAAACATCATTCGTTGTTGCTGCTGCTGCAAGTGAAATTAAAATATATCTCGTGTTGAAGATGAGGGTATTTTAGGTAGCTAAGTCCACGTGTTTGGTTTTGTCCACCTGTATACAGCTGGTGACTCAGCTAACTGACCTTTAGATGAAATTCTTAACGAGATGAGGTTTTGCTAATTTTATTTCTGTAGGAGAGGTAACTCAAATTACCAATCTTGCCAGGGGAGGTAACGCAAATTACCCCCATGACTATTATGAATAGATATGGAGATAATGAATCACCTTGTCCTAAACCCCTTGAAGGTTTATAAGATTTGCAGGGTGATCCATTAAGCAAAATAGAGATATTTGTTGTACTCGCGCATTGAAAAATTAGATCACACCAATCTCTAAGAAAGCCAAAAATTTTAAGGACATTATTAAGAATGTCCATTCGATTCTATCAAAAGCTTTTGACATATCAAGTTTGAGACTCATTACCCCACATTTATCCTTTCTCCTTTTCATTGAATGAACAAGCTCATGCATAATGTAGCGCCCCCAAAGCTAGCAGCTTACTAATCCAAGATATTAACTAAAATAGAGGCACTAAGAATCTAAATCATAAACTTGAGCATTTAATTAAGAAATCTGCTACAAAACTTAACCCAAAAACTAGCCCCGCTCTGAAAAAAATATACAAAAACTTCTCTCAAATTATACATATACAATAGTCATTTAGTTTACCAATAGAATATACAACATAACAAACAAAGCAGAAGTTAACCAACTAACGGACTTAACTCCTCGAAACTTCCGCTGCACAACTCGGATCTGTCTCTGCAACTGAAAGTGGGAATGGGTGAGCACATCATCCCTAAAAGGGGTGCCCAGTAGGAATAACAACTAACTTTCAAGTAATCATTGAAAACTGATGAAAACACGGAATACAGTAAACCACAATGTATAACTTTTTCAAAGCAATTTAAAAGAACAACACACATCCATGTATGAGACATGTGTTGCCCGCACAATACTAAAGAATAATATTGAGGTGTATCGCCCTAGCCGTGTAATATTGTGGTGTATCGCCCTAGCCATAAAATACTGGATATAAAGGAAGAATAATATTGTGGTGTATCGCCCTAACCATGTAATATTGCGGTGTATCGCCCTATCCATAAAATACTGGATATGTAAAGTTTGGGGCACACGTCTCACACTCAACATTCAAACAAAAAATCATGTATATGGAACTAACTCCTTCATCAAACAATGTATAATATTTGTGCTAACCACACTCAATAATAATATTGCGGTGTATCGCCCTAGCCATGTGTATAAAAGCTGAATTAATGTAGGTATAAAAGAAGGAGCAGTATTTTATATACCACAGATGGAAATTCTTATTTCCCATAACAATTCATAATACAAACAAACATTACAATTCCTTTCCAATCCATGGAAAGATTAAAAGAATCAACAGAACTTTCATAACCCAAAACTAAACAATGTATGGAATGCATAAACAGACAATGTACGAATTCGATAAACATAAACTTTTTGTAAAATAAACAACAATAATAACAAAAGAGATAACTGTAAATTCCCACCTCTTTTGATGACAAGCCACGCCTACCTCGAGATCCGTGACCAACTGGTTCATTCTTTGAATCGATCGTTGTTAATAACTAACTGTTAATCACCCAAGCACTCTAAGAATCTAGCCAAAATGGATCACACAAGAATCGTACACGTCTATCTAATTTTCTAAGCCCATTTATGTTTCTACACCTTTTCATTATCTACCTTTAGCATATCGAAGGTATATTAATTCAATTAGATTGGTTCTGAAGTCCATTAGCTAACTCTTATAAATATCTACAACTTTGTAGAAGGGACCATATGCTAATTCGGACCACAATAGGTCCAAAACATCAATTAGGAAAATAGGGTTCATCCTAGTCAACTAACAGTCACTAACGGTCAGACTAACAGTCAACGTCTAGGTCTAAGTCAACGTTCAAGTCAAAGTTTGGTGAAGGTCCGACTAGTCCACTGGTCAAAGTCTAAATCGATCAACTGGTTCAACTCAGTCAACATTCACTGAATCAGGTCTAGTCAAGTCTAGTTATCGAGTTAACTCGGTCAGATACACTGAGTCAGCTAAATAGAATGAGTCAGCTAAACTGACTAGGATGACTAATAGGTCTAAACCAAAACATATATGCATACAAACTCAAACATCTCAAATAACTTTATAACACAATTACAATTACAAAATCTATTTACCTTAATCGGCAATTGCAAGCTTTTGCTAAACCCTTGCTGTGACAGCATTACAACCAACTCATCTTATACATCTTAACAGCACAAACCAACTCCAAGAATTCTACACAAATCACAGACTACTTCATTCTCCATTTGCACTTCTGGCAATACATCACAATACCAGTTCCTAAAGTTTAATCCATGTAATATTTCAATAACAACTACACACCCACCAAAATGACTCAAACTCAGTTCCATTACTAACTCCAATTCCCTTGTCCAGCTCATACACCCTTAAACCATTTACTTTGTCCAGTACAACTCTTTGTGGTTCAATTCGTCCCAACACACATACATATCAACAACACCACAACCATTGTCATCTCACCTAACTAGCCATGACATCTCCACCTGCAATTTCAGCTCCACTGCCATCTCAACTCTTAACTGATTCTTATTCATCTGTCACCAGACTTATCTCAAATCTTCATCTATAACTCATACACATAGACCCAAATCCACTCTCTGCCAATTAAACAACCTTTACTGCTAACTCAATTCTACTCATCACTACAATCCCTTAAACGCCACCAACAACTACATAACCACCACCATTACACATCTCATACATGTTCTTCACTTCAACTGCCAGTCAAAACACAACAACACCATCACCAGTTGTAATACAATCCTCCACATCACTCATATACCCTGCAACTTCAACCATTCCCTGCATCAATCTAACTTAGGCCATAATCTCAACCACATAACTATCTCACAACTATTCTCAATTCTCAGCTTTATCAACAAACATTCATCTTCAGAAACAACCACAATTTAATCACCTATCTACCATGTCATTTAAATCTCAATTTCGATTAACAAATAATCAAACAATGAAACTAAATAACTAAATTGAATCACCTTAGAGAAACAATTACCTCAAATTAGTTTTACACAGGTTACTGAGGTCGAGCTCTTTCTTCCTTTGCCTCAATTGAACAATCATCTTAAAACCATATACACCCAACAATCTTCATCACCCTCACTGATTCAAAAGAAACCACAAAACTTCCCAATTCTTTTATCTTTCAAATCTGAGTTCCACACTTCGATTCACCTCTCAAATCACCACACCCAGCCTTCAATTTCTTCTTGTCTAACTCCAAATTGAATCTTCATTCGATATCCAAAACCCTAGTTCTTAACTTGGGGAAGAACATGAAACCCTAACTCTCTAATTCATTACTGACTTAACTTCAAAACTCTAATTAAACACAAACCCGTTCGATCTTATTCCATCAGGAACTCAATACACAAATTAATTCCATGAAACCTCAATCAATCTTCATCCTTCATAAAACCCTAACTTAATCTTCTCTAACTCGTCATTGCTTTTAACTAAGAACCTACCACAACACAATCATCACCACCATGAACCCTTCCTTGATGTTTCTACTCTTGATTCGATTTCAAAATCCTCACTTTTAATTCTCAAACTCTCAACAGATGAAGAACGTGGGAAAGAGAAAGAAGTCGAAAGAAGAAGAGAAAAGAAGAAATGAGAGTTTATCCTCTCGGTTGGGTTGATAAGGCCGACCAAAATACTGAGGCACCCAACGCTCTTGGATAAGGGCTGTCATAAAGTCAATCAATGAAATGACTATTTTTCCCTTTATGATAATATATGATGATTTCTTCTTCGTCCAGTATCTGAATGACACGCTCGAGTAGTCCATCTAACGGTACTAATTTCTATTAATTTTGTATCTAGATCGTTGTTAGGTTAATTTCTATTAATTAAAATCTATATTAACTAATCGAGTCATTATCGGCTAAACCGTTTCTTGATCGACTCTTGATCGGTCTATAGCGTTGACGAGCTTGAGGGTCCTTACATTCTCCCCACCTTATTCATTTTCGTCCTCGAAAATCAAATCATCCTTCTGGTCTTCAAAAACTCCCCACCTTATAGAAATAATCCTATCTCTTATCTAAGCGCAAACAACAAAAAACAAAGCACAAACCTATATGTCTGTCTACAACTAAAATTTGTGGCTCTAGGTTCAACTATATTGTTTTAAGTTCTATCCAAGAGAGAAAGTCTAAGTTTCTTACATGAATCTCTATAACAGAATCTATGAATTTTAGATTTAAATTCTCTACACTAATTTTCTATTTCGATAACGTGCTGGTTCTAAGTACTTTAGAAGATATTCTATAATAAAGTTTCTAATTAAAATTTGGAATATATTAGTTCACTAATAGAAGCAAGTATCCCTTCTATGTCTAGTGATACAAGAATGCAGTTGCCTTGTCTAGGTTCGCGACGCCTGACAATGCCTACCTACGTAAAAAGTATCACAGGAACACACAAGAATTACCAACCTCACTAATCCCCAATGCTGGATTAACTAAGTATTAGACTATTAAGATCAATTAATCTTTAACTTCCATCTTAATTGATGTAATTTAAAATTTTACTTGGTAGAATATATACATATTTCACAACAAGCAATTGAGTTATCTGAATTTATTTATTTATTCATTTATTTCCTTTACCAATATAAGTAATCCCAATTCGATTTTTACGTCAATTTATAATAGTTGACAATTTTAACATTACTAAAATACCATATATAAATTTTTCCAAATATTATCTATTATAAATTTCCTACTAATTTAATTACACAAATACTTTTATCAACTGTGTTATTATTCTCATTATCCTTAAGCTGATAGTCAAGTTGGTAAACTAAGCCTTAATCTTCTAAATATAACTCTACATTCACGTAAAGATGAGATACTAGATTTTATTTATTTTTATTGAATCCGTATACCATATCTTGTAAAGTATTGGCGTTGATAATTTAATATGATCTAAATTCGAGTCTGCATAAAATTATAATATATCCTAATAGTCTTTAGATTTTGCTATTAATGTAAAATATTCTATTAATATACGAATCTATTTTCTTTCACGACTAATGTGGTTCTAAGCATTCAAATATTACTATTACCACTTCATGCATATTTGTTTCATTTTAAAGATTTACTGGATCATTTGTTAGACTAAACATAATTTCGGTACAATTACTAACAAGTTGAGTCTATTTATTTTATACATTTTATTCTCACCCTTTTACATCTAACGCCTAATAAGTATTATATTACCTATCTAGTTTAAACGCAAAACATCTATTCTTAATTTGTTATTATTTTAATTTACAAAGTTTAATCGTACATAAGCGTTATTAATTTTCCATAGCTATTTAATCATAATTATTATTTTTATCGTTATATTTCCTTATTAGATTATTATTAACATTAAATAAATGAGGGTTGTTTAACCATTATAAAAAATATTTAGATAAGGGGCTTTTGAAATTACTAATTGGTGACCCATTTTTGTCTTATTATAACAACCCCACTATTGGAATCAACAACCCCTTCTAAAATAAAGTAGAAATTATCAAATATTCCTAGTATTAGAATAAATGTGACTATTTGGTCATGTTGACTTGATGCAATCGCTCTAAGAGCAACCACAGTGGGCGACTATACTCAAAAATTTGGTAAATGAACGAGACGTAGTGGGACGTACTATCGACTAAACCCCGACTATCGACTAAATCCCAGACTATATTTGGTCTATACCAAAGACTAAACCCAAATATAGTCGGGCGTTGATATAATCCACACCCCACCACCAGGCGGGTATATAATGTACGCCCCACACCAGGCGAATGTATACTCAACGCCCCACACCAGGCGTGGTTTATACCTCCGGCCCATTTTTTTTTTCTTTTGAATGGGGCGTGAATATACCTCCGCCCCATGAATATTTTTAAAGTTGTTTGAATGGGGCGTTGAGTTTACCTCCGCCCCATTGTTTTTTTTTTTTTTTTTTTTTTTTTTTTGAATTTTCGAAATCTCCCCCACACCAGGCGAACGTATAATCCATGCTCCACCACCAGGCGAACGTATACTTCACGCCCCACACCAGGCGAACGTATACTCTACGCTCCACCAAATTTAGTCTTCCACCCGTAGCGTCACACACCAGACTAAACCCAAATTTTGGTCTTTTTTTCCCTCTTTGGTCTTTGGTTATACTCGCACCACTGCAGTTGCTCTAAGGTCCTTTTTGAAGATATACTTGTAGTTTGGTCTAAAAAATTATTTGTTTTCCTAGAGTGAACATTACCCCACGCAAAATGACGTCACCAAGGACGTCATCATTTTTAATACAATGTCAAATATACTATTTTTTATTTTTATTTTTTCTCTCTCTTCATAAAAATAAATAAATAAATTTAAAAATTAAATATCTTCTGAACCATAATAAAAAAATAATAAATTGTATTTATTCAGAAAGCTCTCGACGAGATTTATCCAAGGAGAACCATTGTTAATATATTTCGAATCTTTTTATTTTTATGTTATCCTTTAGCTAATAATCGACTACAAAATTAACTACCATGCGAGTTCATTCTACAAAATAACTACTTGGGTGAACTGTCATACTAGCTAGTTCATTTTACATAGTAAACCGCTTGAATGAACTGTCATACAAGTTTATTCTACAAAATGAACTTCGAGGACGAACTAACATACTAATTCATTCTACAAAATAAACTTTTATAATGAACTACTATTAAGAGTTCATTCTACCGTATGAAATACCTTTAGGAGTTCATTCTACAATATCAACCCCTATCTCGAGTTCATTCTACAATATGTACCACCATTTACGAGTTCATTTTACAATATGAACCACCATAATGAACACCTATTGGAGTTCATTTTACAATATGAACTACCATAATGAACACCTATTACGAGTTCATTCTACAATATGAACTAGCATAACTAATTATCCATACGGGTTCGTTTTACAAAATGAATTATTGTATTCCTAAAATATGACCTACCATTATTAGTTCATTGTACAACATGAACACCTATCGCGAGTTCATTCTACAATATGAAATAAAGTACCATTACGACTTCATTCTTCAAAATGAACTATTATTACGAGTTCATTCTACAAAATAAACTGCTAAAATTAACAATCATATACGAATTCATTCTACAAAATAAACTGCGAGAACTATAATGAACTATCGTTCTCTAAAATATTGTTCATTCTTGGATATGAACTACCACTAGATGACTGCAGCAGCAGTGGGTGGCCGACGACCGTTAAAAAAACCTGCAATCCACCTTGTTAAGTTAAAAAAATTTGTTTGTAAAGAAGAGTGGTGAACGAATGTATAAGAAAATAAGTAATTTCCGGTATTCTGATTTTCCGGTGAGAGAAATCTTTAGGGAAAAAGTTACCTTGGGTAAGAAAAAGATTTAGATGAGCTTTTAAATATTGAGATTGTTTATTCACCCAAATATAATTCGGGTAAATTTGACTACTTAAATTTCAAGGGTACACGTGAATAACCACGTGTATTTTTATTTTATTTTTGAAGCATGAACATGTATTCCTCTCTCACATTAAAAAAAGACCAAGTGTTTAACCTAAGTTTAGCTTCGCTTCTCCTCACTGTCATCTACAGGAGAATTTCTTACTTTGATCCTCCTCTCTCATTCATTTTTTTTGTAATTATTCTTTTTCTTTTTTCTTTTTCTCATTTTAAAGATTTTTGTTTTCCAAATTTTCTTCTCATTAATTTTGTGTTTGTATGTATGAAACTCACTAAAATTTGAATGGTTGTTACATTTTTTGAATGATTTGTATAAGGAATAATGAAGAGATGATGATCCATCCAAAGTTGTTATAGAGTGGAGAACATAACTGGGTTTTTAAATTCAACTTTTGATGATCCATCCAAAGTTGTTATAGAGTAGAGATGTTCATTTTGAGTGATTCTAGTGAAAAGAATAAGAAAGTAGATTTGTGTATATCGGAGACTCACTGTGTTGAATGTGTAAGTGACCCAGTCACTGAGTTGATCCGTATTCGACCCAAATTCCATCATCTTCTTCACCCGATTCTCTGCTAATGTAAGTCTGTAACTCTGCAATTTCAATATCTTCTTCTGCAATTGATCGAACTTGATCATGTTTCAATCTTAAAATCAATGAGTTGAAGTATAAAAGCTTCAGTTCGATCAAATTAACAAAATCAGCAGATTTTTTTTCTTTCCTTTTTGTAGTTTGGAAAATAATTGAAGGACAAATTAATCTACTCCGATCAAATTAACAGATTTTTTGATGAAGTTTGAACATGTAATTTGTTTGTTTGATTGTAATCTACAAAAATTGTTGAACAATTCTTATGATTATCTTAAATTTGAGGTTAATTTCATAAAATTGTTTTTTTTGTGTGTGGAAACATTGTGACGGACAAATGCATTCTAAGTCACCATATAGAAGGCCTCCTAAAGTCGGCGATTATACCAAAAAAAAATTGAAGTTCAAAACATAGTACAATGGGTACTTGTTGCGTAGATCTCATTAAGACCTTTCCAAATATATAAAATTTATTAATTTTCGACTTATATTTTGAGAGATTTAGTTTTTTTTTTTTTTTTTTTTTTTTTTTTGTTTATGTTAAGAAGAGAGATAAATGAGTAGATATAAAATAAAGAAGAAGATAATATAACCATATATCATGTGAAGAATTGAGAGAGAGAAAAGAGACAGAGATAAGGGTACTTTCTTATATTTTAATTTAATATTTTTGACCAAGTTTTGTTTGTTTTTTTTTATAGGAAAAAATATGTATTAATGGAATCAGTGGCTTACATTCTCCATATCCAGTATTCTAATGATGAAATCTGGAGGATGATCATTCCATACTGAGTTTATGTTGATTCTTGCATATTTTGCAAGATCATCAGCTACTCAATTTGCTTCTCGTTTAACATGAGAGCATTTCCAGTTGCTAAAAAAATAAGTAAATTAAAACACTCTTGGATGACACTATTTGTCGTCCATTTTATTCTTCCAGAGATTCCATTAATAGCATCCACTACGTTTTTGTTATCACCCTCCAAATGCAGCACAATAATGTTATTCTCTTGAAGAGCTATTAGTCCCACACCTATTGGTAATAAAATGGGTTAAAGAGAATAACATTACTGTGCTTTCATGTTATTCTGATGATTTATCCCCTCTTGCCTCAAGGAATATACCTGCAAAATTACGAGCTATTAGTCCCACACCTATTGGTAACTCTTCATTAATAAAAGATACATCAAAAAAAAATTGATAGCAGATTCCAAAGGTGTTATCCACTTCAAGGATGCTGGTGTACTTTCCATGGTAATCTGTGTGGAAGTAATGTTTCTCTCAATATCAGAAATGAAACATTTCAAAGCATGAATAAAACTATTTGGTCTGAACTGCATGTTATCGAAGATTATGGAACATCTGAGTTTCCAAATATGCCACAGAATACAGCTTACAAACCTATTTTTTTTTTGCACCTGTTCATCATGGAAATTATTAGATGTAAACATATTAGTTAACCAAGATACCAAATCCATATTGCCAACTGTAGCAAGAATAATAGAATCCATACAAACCAAATCCTATGCACTACTGAACAATCCAAAAACAGATGTTGAACATCTTCTTTGCAACTACCACATAGTGGACAAAGGTCATCAATGTTATGAACATATCTGACAATTTCTTCTCTAGTAGGACTGCATTCCTGTAGGATTTTCCATAATAGATGGAGAATCTTAGGAGGTAACTTCATGCTCCATAATCTCTTCCATGGGAAAGTAATATATTGCTACTTATGACTCCTGATGAAGACTCATCTAATAAAATATTGTAGGCAGACCTAACTGCTAAATTCCCATTTCTAGTACCTGTCCATCTAATTTATCCCTTCCTATCATAGGATTTCTAATCTTACAGATCTGCTCAACAATCATTGGAGGGAAAAGAGTATTAATCATGTTCAAATCCCTGTTTTTAGTGTCTTGATCAATAAGTTGAGAAACATGCTCAACACAATATGACCAATTTTTTGATGGCACTAAATCATACTCTCAGGTATCCACCTATCCTTCCATATATTAATGTCTCTTCCATTAGCAATCTCCCAATAGTAGTGTTGTTTAACAATCTGCAAACCTTGATAAAAACCCCTCCATATCCAGCTTCCATTTTTATAAACTTCATCTGAACGAGGAGACCAATTAGGAAAATATTTATGCATTGATAATGACCAAGCTAAACTCCCCCTTTTGTTGGTGGACCAAACTAACTTCTTATATCCATGGCGTTTGGGAATGTTTTAAAACATCAAAAGAGAGTTTCAAGAACTTACTAAAATCTGAACTCAGGGATTAAGGTACACATACGTACCTAGTACGCAAACCACTGAGGTTTCGGAATATGGGTAGGTGCACGTACCTAGAACGCGTACTTTAAAGATTATGAATTCGTGAATAGGCACAATACACGTACCTAGTATGCGTATTTTTGGTCCCTGGTTTTACGAACTGGTCATACGTACGCGTACCACTTCGGATACCTACCCAGTACGAATCACGCAAATGCTTATAGACTAGATTCATCTAAATAGAGAAAGTTTTTGCTTGAATCTCAAGTTATATTAGCTTGAATTCTAAGCAACCCTCAGTCTTGAAAGTCTTTAAATAGAGAGACTCAAACAGCTGGAAAATTCAATCCCCGACACTTTTGTGTCCTATTTGATTTCTAGAGTCGTCCTCTATAGATCTAGGTTTCCCCTGAGAAACATAATTAGGTCTAAAACTTAAAGACTTCAATTAGGGTGAAGCCAGGTCCATCTATCTTTACCTTGATAGTTCGTGTATCCTGATCATCTTCATCATGTTATTGAGTTTTAGTAATCTCTTTCGAGAACGAGATAGATAGAAATCGAGAAGTTCTCTTTATCTCATACTTTGTGATTTCTCAAGATAGATATCTGAAGAAAAAAAAACTATTCTTAAGTGATTAATTAGTTTTAAGGTTGTTCTTAAGAGGTGGTTAATAATCCAGGCTTTTAGCTATCAAAATATTTGCATGTGCAATTTTCCTGTATGTGCAGTTTTCCTCGTTAACAAAACTTATGGTGTCTTGTATGTTTTCCTTTTCTGCATTATATCGTTTTATCTTTATAATAGGAATAACACAAGTAGTACGTAATGAATTCTAGTAGAAAGTCCATATTAATTGTGATCGATTACGAGACTCGTTCTTGTAGAATTCGTATCTTGAAAGATAGATAACAAGTTTCATACTTGGCGGAATTCAGATTCAATTATTTGGATACGATTAGATTAATCTTGGATATAGATTTTTGAGATCGTCCAAGTACTCTTCTAAACAATCAGGTTCACGGACTATATTGTTTATACTATCTGATTGTGAAGAGATAAAGATATAAACTTTATATACTAGGCTTTTAGCTATCAAAATATCTAGCTACTTGCAATTATATTAGGTTTTGTCCATATAGGTTGCCGAACGAAAAAGTTGGTGGTATACTTGGTACCCTCTTCTTTTCACATACTAATAGTAATATCCTACGAGACTCGTTCTTGTAGAATTCGTATCTTGAAAGATTGATAACAAGTTTCATATTTGGCAGAATTTGAATCCTTTTTATTAGGTTACAACTAGATTGATCTTGGATATTAAATATTGACATCGTCCAAGTACTCTTCTATACAATCAGGTACACAGACTTTATTGTCTTGAATTTTTGATTATGAATAGAAAGAGATATAAACTCTATATGCATATTTTTCAAGGATCTTTAAGCAGGTCTACTTGCAATTATATTAGGTTTTGTCCATACAAGTTTCTCAACGAAAAAGTTGGTGGTGTACTTGGTACCCTCTTTTTTCAGCAGGGATACTGAAATAACTGAAGTAACAAATGAGTTTTTACTTGATCTCAACTATAAGAAGTTGCGGCAGTCAATTTGTTTAGTGACTTAATACTGAGAGTTTTCAAAATTGAACTACGTCCCAAGGTTTTTCTCATATGCAGTTTTTCTCGTTAACAAAATCTTGTGTATCTGTGTTATTTACTTTACTTCCGCATTATAATTATTGTTATAGTTATATATTAAAGTAAATACATTTGCACGTTAATCAACTTGGTAACAATCCTTGATTTAGTTCGTTTCGAATTATGACTATTTACCAAGTACGCCTCGCTAAATAATCTTTTGGTCGTTATTATCTTGGTAAGGTTATACAAGGTGTGTCTTTATAGGTTGATTAAGAAAATACTGTGATGTGCTCGTTACCCTCGTCATCTCAATTGGTATCAGAGGCAGAGCAGGAACTCATTGTTTGGTACGATCCAACCTATCAGGACAATGAATTTGGTGTTTCATGAACTGAAAGTTAATGTACCGCCAAGATTTAATGATACCAACTATCTGTGGTGGAAATCCGCAATAATATCTTTCTTAATTTTACCAACAAGCTTCCATAATCATTGTCAACACTTATTATTTGAGTGTCACTCTTGTGACAGACTTTTTGTCCCTCATTCGTCACTTGCATGACGGGATTCGGGATCCATTTATAAACGGGCTATGTAACAGTTGCTTTCTCGTTTATACCATTAAGACAATTTCCCCTTTGGATAACTTGTGAATCAACCTTTGTATTTATAAAGTTATTTTTCTGTCGATTATCCGATCTTTTATGAGAGAACTTTGCTTAGTTTTGGACAATATCGACCTCATTTATTAAGGGGAAAAATATTATTTGAAGCGAATTGTCCAATTCATCCATCGCCCAGAATGTAACGTTGTGAATTTTGTTGACTTTCACATCTCTTTCTTTAATCCTACAACTCCATTGTAAGTGACCTTTATTTTAACAATAATGGTATTGCTTAGTAACACAAGAAATATGCTATTTAATGTTACTACATTGTGGAATCACTTTTTTTTGGTCGAGATTGACGGTTTTTATTCTTTCCATTATTTGAGGATATTGTACCTTTGACATTGGGAAAAGTACTTTCATGGATGATTATTCTTGAGGAGATTGGTTAGATATAATTTTTATCCTTGACAAAATTTACCTCTTTATAAGATAATATTAATTACACACCAACTACTATTATGATTGATAACAACATAAAGTGGAATTTGCACAAATATATTTATCAAATATATCACCGTAAGATTATGCATATAATACCAAGTCTAAATAAAACAGACATAATAAGATGTAAATATCTAGAGAGGTGTCAACCAAATCTACTCACAAATTCTTAATAAATTATAAGAAAAATACAGACATTGCTAATTTCCGAAATCAAATAAGGAACTTAAGTTCCATTCTCGAAATACAAATATTTTATTGGAAACTAGTTTCTATGGTTCGCTTATGGCAAAAGAATTCACCAATACAACAAACATTCTTATCCTTATCGATGACTTTGTAATTCTAATATTTTGGAAGATAAAATTCATTTATTTATTGATTGTACTTTTGTTAAAACTGTTTGGTTTACTCTTTCCTTTAACAGATTGCTAAACTATGATCATGTATATATCCGACAATGCTTCTGATGTTGGATGAATGATAATCTTTTCATACTAGAGTTTTCAAAAATCACTTATATTCTTTGGTCCATATATATGAAATACAAAAATGTTTTCATTTTGAATAACATTAAGCCAGTCATAGAAATATTATTCTCAAGATTGGAATGGATTATCTCTGTAGATGTAGAAAACCCTACTACTACATCCAATGGTCCATCCTACACATAATAAGAAGTAACAAGCAAGAGAAATAGAAGAACACAAGATGTACGTGGTTCGGTATGATTACCTACATCCACGGGGGTAAAGGGATGATCTTATTGCTTGATTCAAGATTACAAGACGAGTGCTTTTCTCTCAATACTCTAGGTGTGCTCTCTTTCCCCACTTCTTACTTGAGTTTTACCTCTCTACATAGTCTCTATTTATAGTAGCATGTGATGATACATCCAGTACTACGATGTTGGGCCTAATGTAGCTTCCTTGATGTTCTTCTCGGGTGATCAGTTGATGCTTCAACCGATATTCCTATTTGTTTAGGTCGAGATATCTAGCCGAGCCGAGTGATGTCCTCTTCTGATATCCCACTACCCGATGTCGCTTGTTTGGTGGAGATGATCGATTTCGCCCTTTAGGTCCCTGGCCGAGTCTTTCTTTGACCGAGTTCTTCTTATTTCTTCACCAACTCTGTCAGTGCATTTATTGTTCTTGTACCCGATGAGCATCACATCAGAACTTTTTCTCCCTTTATGTCGACCTCACGGGCTGCTTCAGTTCCTCTTTTCTCACGCTCAGATTTGGTGAGGTGATTCAGTACTTCTAGTGCTTATTTTCCTTGGTACGCCATTGCCTAGGATTGTACCACCTGTCCCTGTGGATTATTTACACCTACAATCTCTATCATTTCGAAGTGAGACTATTTAAACATATAGTTGATATAACAAAATTAACCAAAGTAGACACTGATATAAATGCTGATTGGAAAATATAGTTTGATGCATCTATTTTGGATACCGATGATACAATGAGATTTACAATATCTATTTTTGATGCCACATAATAAGATACATTAAGGCAGGATCACGTTGGCCATCTTGGCCACTATGATGAAGCTAAATATCGTTAGGAGACTCGCAAGTGGATATAAGAGTTGAGAATTGATTCTCGCTATATTCAGAATAACGATCAAAATTTGGTGAAACTAATGAAACAAGATTCAAACGTTACTAACAATCTACTTTGGAGAGCTCGAAAAAATGTTAATAGTTGTAGACATTTACTTAACATGGCTTAATTGGGGGCCATGGAAAATAATTAGGGGCCTCACCCAATTTATACCCACCCCATAAAAGATAGAGGGCTTCCAAAATATTGGTGAAAATACTAATTTAGCCTTCTCTAATAACTAACCTAAAATCTCCTTAACCACTAACCTAGGCCCCCAATCTTCATTTCAATCAAAACTTCTTCTCCGCTCCCTCCCTCCCACTATCTCCCATTCCATTAACGACTTCTGAGAAAAAAAAAATCTCACCGATTCATCGTCGTAAGTGAACTAAAACCCCCTAATCTAAGTTGGGTTTGCGTTTTAATTTGATTTGTTGATTGAAAAACTAGGTTTTCAACTGCAAAATTGCAGTTACAGTTCCAGGGTCGTTAACCACGGTTTTTATTGCTTAACGATTTTTGATATGCATGTTGAATTGATGAAAAATCGTTAACCACTAGGGTGTAGTAGATAACGACCCTAAACCTGGTTTTCTGCCCTAGAATAGTGTCGTCCAGGAATTTCTAAATCGTTAACGATTCTTCTCGATTCTTTTTTTGACGACCCCTTTATGAAACTAACGACTCTATATGATACAAAATTTGTTCCATGTTCAAAAAATAGGAAGGGTCGTCATGTCAAATGGTTGTAGTCGTTAACTATGTTGAAGGGTCGTCATGTCAAATTTTTGAAGTCGTTAACGATGTTGAAGGGTCGTTTGGTTTTATAAATTTTGCATGCCGACCCTTGATCTATGAAATGACGCCTATACTATGAAATTTATAAAATTTTGAAGTCATTTAAGTGATAGAGTCGTTACTATTTATACATGTGGGGAATGACGACTCTCATTAATCTATGAAATGGCTCGCTAGGGTCGTCAGTATATAGGAATGCCAAATTAACGACCCTAAGAGTAACATCTTCAGAGAGTAAAAAGTTTTAGAGTCGTTGGGTTCTAAACATATTAAGTTAACGACTCTATGTGACCTAACTAGCTGGAGTCGTCAATTATATCACACTTGGTTGACGATTTTTCATAACCTGCAAAAGTTGCAGGTTTGAGTCGTCAAAGGTTGTGTCAAGTAATTGACGACTCCTTAGAGTCGTTCGTTTATTTCCCTCTCGACTTAACGACCCTCACTCTGAGTAGTTGCATAGTGTACATGAATCAACCACTTGGAGCATCATTCATACAATTTGAAGAGTATAGGAAGTTTACCTGATTTTTTTGAGCTTCTGGTTCTTCATTTTGAGGATTGGTTCATTCATTTTGAGCAATAGGATTCCTCCACTGGAATCACTCATTTCAAATAACCCTAAATTTTCCCCCAAAAACTCAACTTCTTCCTCTCCACAACACAAAAACACAATTTTTCTTTTATCAAAATTTTATCCCTAAATTTGATTTTAATCTAACTAAGCTAATTAACTTAATTAACTTAATTAACTTAATTACCACTAATGATTCGGGGATAGTTTAACCATTTTAAAAAAATTGGGATAAGGGATAACCCCAATTACTATTTCATGACCTTTTTTTTGTCCCGTAACTAGGGGTCCCCAATTATTTTCCAGGGCCCCAATTCAGCTCTGTTACTTAATGTTTCATGTTCGCTTTGTTTTAAGTTCATTAACAGGAAGTTTTTGTTCTTTGTAGATACATTAATGGAAAAAGCAAGCACAAAAAAGATAGTTTTTTTTCTCTTCCAATTAGCGAATCTCTGTTCCAGTGATAAAACCTCTTTTTCTATTAGGATTAATCAGCCTGGATTGATTGGGGGCCAGACATTTTAATTGGGGGCCAAGCACTAGAGGACAAAAAAGGTCACCCAATCCTAATTTGGGTCATCCCTTATAAAAATTCTTTCTAAATGCCTAAAATAGCCTTGAGTGATTAGTATTAAGAGTTAATGAAGTAGATTAGTGTGTTAATTTAGTTTAGTTTAAAATCAGGTTTTGGATTAAATTTTTGGGAAATTTAAGTTTTGGGTATTTTTGTTTTGAGAAGAAGAAGAGGGGTTTTGGGAGGAAAAACTAGGGTTGTTTAGAAATGAGTGATTCAAGTGGAGGGAATGAGGTAGTTGAAGGTTCAAACAATAACCATGAATGTATTGATGGTGAGATTATCTCTAATAATCCTATGGATTGGATGTTTGATGAAGAGATGTTAATGGAGGAAGCCATGAATAATGGTGGAAATGAAGATCCTACTCCTCAAAATGAAGGAACCGATACTCCAAATGAAGAACCCGCACCTCAAAACAATCGGTAAACCTCATATACTCTTGAAATTGTCTCGATTGGTGCTCCAAGGGGTCGATTCATGGTCACTGTTTAAGTCGTCAGTGTGAGAGTCGTTATAGTCGGGGTTTGGATTCATTAACGACTCTTAAAGGTCGTTAGTGAATTGGAACTACCGATGACGACTCAAACCTGCAACTTTTCCAGGTTATGAAAAATCGTTAGGGGCGGGTGATAAACACTGACGACACTATTAGCTAGGTC
This sequence comes from Papaver armeniacum, assembly GCA_023531295.1. Taxonomy (NCBI): domain Eukaryota; kingdom Viridiplantae; phylum Streptophyta; class Magnoliopsida; order Ranunculales; family Papaveraceae; genus Papaver; species Papaver armeniacum. The sequence continues at coordinate 632,117 of JAJJWW010000748.1, read as the reverse complement.
AAAAAGGGTCGTTAATGTTCTTTGTTTAGAGACAAACGACTCTAAACCCAGAACTCTCAGTAAATAAAACACTTAGAGTCGTCATATATGTATTCATATAAGATGACGACCCTATCCCGCCATTTCAAATTTTATGTAGAGTCGTTCGGTGTTTTATTTAATATAATAACGACCCTTTCACTGGATTATGATAAATTTTGATTTCATAGAATCATTTCATTGAATCGTAAAAGGCATACATCTTTCATAGCGATACATTGAAGGAAATGAAATACAATAGATAATAGCGGTGCACTTATACACTTAATCATAAATGGCGTAATTATACATGGTGCCTTCCAAGATAAAGTAGCAATCGTCGAACTCAAACTTTTTCCCACGAAGCTCCTCGTAATAGCCATACGCCTTCCTCAACTGAAAACGCAAACATACTCAGTTAGTATTGTTGAAAACTTTGGATAAGTTTTACCTCTTGTTTAAATACTTACTCTCATAGCACCCAAATATTGGGCATGGCTTCCCTTGCGGCCTTGATTTCTCTTTTGAAAACTTCACACTCGAAGAATATCTCCTCGAACCTTTCCTTGACGAGTTTCAAAGACCTTGAGTTGCAATTTCCGTCTAACGCCACAAAAACGATGAATACACGGTTCCACCAAGCATCCGATGTTTGATCAATGTCTTTTCCTAGATCTTCAAAGTGGTTTGTGACTGTTTTCCAAGCTCTCACAATAGCACAATTCTCTTCCGAAGTGTAAGTACTAGTCATGGTGTTTCCTCTTCTTTTTCCTCTTGGCTAATAAATGTATGAGAATGAATGTGAAGGTTTAGAATTATGGTTTGGGTGAAGAATGTGTGAGGTATGGGTCTCTATTTATAGAGATTAAGGACCCAACAGTCATTTTTTTGAATTTTTAACCGTTGCCCGACTCAACCACATTTGGTGAATTCAAAATTCACATTAACTGCATTAAGGATCGTCATTATGTATATTAAACAAGTGACGACTCTTGATGATAAAAAGTGTCGTTAATGTGTTATGTTTACTGAATGACGACTCTACCGTCAAATAGTCTCTGTGTCAAGTGACCTTTAGAGTCGTTAATATGTTCTTCTCCATAAATGACGACTCATGCCAAGAATTTCAAACAATCTTTAGAGTCGTCACTTTTTCTTTAACGAATCATGACGACCCTTTATGAACTATAGTTATTGCACCGATATTTGAAGTCATGTGTTTTATTGAATCCGAAAAAACATACATGTAGTTGAAATAAAATAGAAGGAAAACACATAAAATTGTTCAATACATTGCCATAGAAAATCTATACGCGTTTAATTATATTGGGCAAATTGCCATTCAACTTCCTCCAAGAGAGTGTAGCAGTCCTCGTGCAAAAACTCATGGCCGTACTTTAATTCGTATTGGCTCCGACCCAAAGTATACTGGAAAAACAATTTTTTAAATAAGTTAGCGTTGTTGAATAATGATAACCAAATAAAAATTTTTTGATGAAAGGCCTATTGATTCACAAACTTACTCTATTCATTCGAGGTTCATTCGGCATAGCGTCCTTACGAGCTTTCAATTCGTTTCTTAGCAGTACGCATTCATTGTATAAATATGCGTACCTTTCCCTTATTTGTGGGAGCGTCCTCCTATAACGATTTCCGCTTAGTGCTTTGAATACCTTAAACACCCGTTTCCACCAAGCATTGGTGTTTTGATCATGCCCAAAGTAAGGCCCTCTTGTTGGGTCTTCGTTACTGGCCACCCATTGCGCTTCCTCAACGGAGTGCTTTGTGAGAGTGGTGTGTGCTCTGACAATAGCAACATCTTCTAGATTATTGAACGGAGTTGGAGCCATTTTTTAGTGTTTGAAAGTGATGGGTGACTGATTTAGGAAGATTGAAAGTGATGGGTGAATAAGTTTGGAAGAGATAGGTCTCTATTTATAGCAAAAATGTACCCAACGGCTAGTTTTTTTAAAAAAAAACGGTTACTTCTGCAATAACTGCTCCTACTAGTCAAAGTTACCGTTGATTTTCAAATTCTCTCCACTTAGTTCGTCTAGAGTCGTCAAGCGATATATATAAACAGTAACGACCCAAGGTGAAAACTGGGCAGCATGGTTTATATTTGGGAATGTAAGTCGTCTTGTGTATAAAGAGGGTCGTCATTTGTCGAGGAATGGGTCGTTGTTACGCAAAAATAATGTTGACGATCGTTAGTGTCGTCAACTTTGTAAATAAAGATGACGATTGTTAGGGTCGTCATTTTTACATCTCGAAATTAACGATCGCTGAATGATATGTTTTTCTTTTCTATGTAGTTGGTTGTACGGGCGAGCTCTCAACCTGAACCCGTCTCTATTATCGGTCCGGATACCTCCCAACACTATATGACCGATTTGGTACGTTTTTAATGTTTGAATCGATGTATATCTTTAATGAATACAATGCGTTTTATCCTTTTATCCTAGTTGGATTATGTTAATTTGAATTATGTTACAGAGTCGTCAGAAATATATACATACACCTTAACGACCCTAACTGTAAAATTTGCTAGTCTCCTGGATGTTTTTACGCCTAAAGGTCGTTATACATATAAACATCCAAGTTAACGACTCATACCTTAGAATGTTTTGCAACAATACAGTCGTCATCCATATATACATAAACATTAACGACTCTAATGTTAAAATTTGACAGTCTCCTGGATGTTTTCCTACTAAGAGTCGTCATCTCAGTTTATATAAACATTAACGACACTAACCATAAAAATTTGATGGTCTCCTGAATGTTTATATACTAAGAGTCGTGAAGCATATATACATACAAAGCAACGACTCTAGTTATACGCCTTAGAGTCGTCATCATTATAGTGTATACATGGACGACTCTATAAGAAAACCCCCAACGGCTTTTTTTGTATACACTTTTTCCCAAAAAAAAAAAAAGCCGTTGGTAATTATTGTATATATAGAGGAACACTTCCAGGAGCAAATTCAATTGAAAACCACCTCAATAATGGCAAATCCTTCATCAACCCCCAATTCAATTGATAACATACTTAGAAGATGCAAGCGACCAACCAAATCAATATTGGCAATGGAAGAAGAGATACGCAAAAAAAACATGCGACCTACTAAAAAACATGCGCCATATCCTACGAAGGAAGAAGAAGAGTTGCGCGAGGCCAAACGACGAGACCAAGAACAATCCCAACTCCGTGAAAGATTCAAGCAAGTCGAGGAAGAGACCGAATGGGTTAAAAATTATTACATTGTCAAGGATCTCCACGAAGAACATGAACGTGATAGTATATTTTGGAGCCAAGTTGGTTCGGGTCCTTTCGTTAATAACAACAACAAACTACGATATCCTTACTTGCCGTCCCACATTAGTCATAGGACGATTCTTGTTATGAAATGGTGCACCAAGTACAACGAGTTTCTCGCGAGGCACAAAGGGGATAGGTGTGTTGCTCAGGCCGCATATACCAAATGGAGAGGAGAGCCTTTTATCACATTGAAGCCGCCATGCTAGTTGAATCTCGCACCAGAAACATGAACAACAAGTAATGTGTTCAAAGGAATATCCACCTTCTAATTAATATTTAATATGCTACAATTCCAAGTTTCCTTTCAATCGAGATTCAATTTATTTTAATGAACAGTCGTTATCTCGGTTTGTTAATGCAGTGACGACTATACCTAAGTCGTCATATGACTTATTTTGCAACAACCTGATCTTGAGTCGTCAACACCTTTGATAACTTAGTTAACGACTCACGTTGTGATTTTCAAAAAAAACGACCGTTGGGATTTTCTTCTATATAATACCACCCCATCCTCTAGAGAAAATAGCCCAAAACCATTCTTTTTTCCACCAAACTACGTAATCTTTCAATTGCAATGGCTGAATGGGAACCGTATGAAGATTTGTGTCTCGTTAAATCGTTTGCTAGTACCTTTCGTGAACGTCCAAATGAAATCTATTCAATGTTTTGGAAGAGAGTTAAGGAGTTCTTCTACGGGCGTACCGCGAATCCTAATAACCGAAAATGGAGAGACTTGGCATTTCGATTCAACTACATTAAAAGTGCAATGAGAGAGTATGTAAAAGTTAGAAATATGGTGTACGACCATCATCCACGAGCTCCTCTTAAGGAAAAAGTGAGTAATTCGTTAATATTTATACTTTCCTCATCCTTCAACGTTACTAACATATAACATTCCTCGTTTAATTTCAGCTGGAACGTTTCAATGGGTTATGGACAATACGTAATGGGGATACTAAGTTCATTCACCACAAAGAATATACAACGTTGTATCGTCGAGCGAAGGTTCATTGACGAACATTTGATGTGTCAAATTCAAGAATACCCATATTAACTTTCTCCTGGTTGTAACAGTCGTCAATATATCCCATATAAAAGTAACGACTCTGTATACCGTAAGATGTATTTTCCGGATTTAATACACATGTAACAGTCGTTAACTGCTATTTGATACCGCTAACGACTCTATGCATAGAAAATATGGTTCATCTCCTGGATGTTTTCTGACCTAGAGTCGTCATTAGTTTCCATATACTAAATAACGACTCTAGGGATAGAAAATATGGTTCATCTCCTGGATGTTTTCTGACCTAGAGTCGTCATTAGTTTCCATATACTAAATAACGACTCTAGGCATAGAAAATATGGTTCATCTCCTGGATGTTTTCTGACCTAGAGTCGTCATTAGTTTCCATATACTAAATAACGACTCTAGGCATAGGAAAAAAAAACATCAGTCTTCATTTCCCTCTGAGTCGTTAGACTTTTAATTGAAACACATAACGACTATGTGTATCACAAATAGAGTCGTTACACTGCTACAGACCATAGATAACGACCCTAACTCTATCACAGTATATAATCTTGTCTGCATTAGAGTACTACATTATTCTAACAAACATACTAGTAAACATCCTTCTTAAAACAAAGTAGTTTCAACAAACCGACCAAACCAAACACATAAGTAGTTTCAACAAACACATAAGTTCAAGTTATAAAGTAACATCTCAAGGAGACGGAGACGGTAACATCTCCTTGAGTAAAGACCACCATCTCGACCTCGACCTCCTCCTTACTTCCCTGACCGGGAAACTTTCCGGCTTTTCTTAGGAGGAGGACCCTGAGTTTCACCGGCCCCTGGGGAACCACCATCTTCTCCGGTACCTTGTTCATCATGATGTTGGCTACTTTGCCCCTGTTCACCACCTTGTTGTGCTCGGCTACGTGTTTTCCGGGTCCTCTTACCTTCCTTGGCCAGCTCAACAAACATCTTCTTTGCATTGGGATTTTCAATGTGCGTGCAACAATCAGCGTACAGACGTTGCTTCGCAGGATCAATCACTTCCCCTTTGTCAGCCGAGCAACAAAAAGCCTTGACAAAAAGCTTCATTCGTTCCCTCTATATATATACATTAAAAAAACAATTCTAATGAACTGACGTATATTTGTATGTAAATGAATAACACAATTACACAAATAAATACTCACCACTAGTTTAAGAATGGTAGTATCATCTCTACCGTCACTTGAGAAGAAGATGTGGATGCTCTGTTGGTCCTCCTACCCGTAACCTGATCGATCCGTATTACCCTACCATGGGAGAAGCCTTCGTACCATTGATAGTAATCCGTTGTTGCCTCGTAACCTTTATCCACATGCACCCAAAATGTGATGTCTACGAGGCTAGAATGTCTATTATTCCAATGCTTGACATCGATTGCGGTTTCGTAAACCACTTTTATTTCAGCCTTGCCGGCCTCACATTTGTTCAAATTGTGCTTGAACGGAGGTACATCGTCTTCATCGGGTGAATCTTGAACAAACCCAAGTTGACGCATGATTCTCAAAGGATTGTACATTGAAAAACCGTTGGGGTGAAACAAAGGGCCATGGTAATACACGACATCTTCCACTGCGCCAACTCTAGCATCCTTGTAAGGACTAAAGATTACCTCTTCCGCCGTGATGTTGTCAAGTTTTTTACGCATTTCTATCAAGGCATCAGTTTGTTCCCTATCCTGAGAACCGGAGTACACCCAACGGGTTCCTGTTGGACTACCTGGGCTCCAATTTGAGTTGATTTTCACATCTTCATTGTCTTTGAACAGTGAGGGAAAATGATCATAAATCCACACCTATTTTAAACAATCAAATAAACATAAAAATATATCGAAGGAAAAAAACATACTAAAAGAAGACAACTTTCATCAATCCAAATACCTGGATTAGAGCCAAATTCCCATTAATTTGAGAAGTTCGTTCGCGAGATCCCTGGGAAAGCTGACCATTCAGATGTGCAACTATGGCAGTCCCCCAAGAGTACTTGTTCACATCTTCTAAGGGGTCCAAAAGCTGAAGAAGGTTGGCGCTCACCCTGTTACCTTTGCTGTCGGGAAATACAACCGATGCAAGGACGTACAACAAATAAGCTGCCGCCGCATAACGACATTCCATATCAGAGAGACCTCCTTTTTTTCCTTCTCTGCGGTACCAGCAAACATCTGCCTAATGTCCACAAGTTTGAACTCTTTCTTGGGTACTTAGCTCCAAGGCACAAAAAGCCCATCGAGTCTTCTCTTTATCCCACCAAACAAGTTCTTGGTCCATGTATAAATTTCATCCCAACTAGGCCTTCTCTTGAAATTCTCACTGTTGATTTACCTTCGACCTGCACCCCTAATATCTCGTTACGCATCATCGAGTCAATGCCATCTCGCCAAAAGGAAGTTGGAATGTGTCGACTTCGACGTAATACCTTTCACGAAACTAGATATCGCGACCTTGTCATACGCAATCACGAGTTCACAACGGCATTGTACAAACCGAGTTTTCAACATATTCTTTAACTCTTGCACATTCACCTTCTAGCGGCCACAACTCCATTTTCTTAAAAGAAGATTGGTGCCTGAAGAGACGTGCGGCATTCTTATGATCCTGCAAAAAATAAACAAATAAGTATTAAAAAACATATTAGAAAAGTAATATCAACAAACTAATCATATAGCAAGCAAAGTTGGGATTCTTACGATTGTCTCATAGATGGTATGAGCCCACGATCCAAAGATATCCAAATAGAACTTTGCCCCCATCTCTAGGTTCTCCTCTTGGTTTACCATTTCGAAGAGGCTCCAACATCAAACGATTAGCGGGAACGTGTCTCGCGCTGGGTGCAATATCAGTTCCATCCTTCTTAACCCTCTTTAACGGCTTCGTCTTTGCATCCTGTTCTTCAGCTTCTACATCTTGTTTACCATCATCCTCTTCATCATCCTTACCACCACTATCATCCCCTTCATCCTCTTCCTCCTCATGACCACCATTATTACCTCCATCCCCTTCCTGCTCATCATCATCACCATTACCTTCATCATCATTGTCACTCTCTACATCCTCTTCACCTCGTACGGGAGGATCTTCTTGTATCTCCTCTTGTTGGATTTCTTCTTCTTCACCACTACTGCTAGCGGAAATAACAGGTGAGTCGATTCGATGAATCCGACAACTCATCACCTTTGTCTCTTGGTTCGGTGATAGAAAATGATACCTCACTCGGCTTCTTACCGCGTAATGGACCTAAAGTAAGTATTTATCATGGCGTGGAGGTTTGGAAGGTGGAGTTATCGTCATTGGAACCTTGCCTTTGGTTATGCATTTGGTTTCGAAACAAAAAAACAAAAAAAAACCCAACAAGACATCAACTTTATGGTTATCAGATCAAGAGTCGTCAATACGATAATCTAAAACACAACCGACCCTCGAAGCATTATTGTGACGACTCAAAGTCATATGATGACGACCCTATCAAATAACAAAGGGTCGTCAAAAAGACAATAACGATCCTACGATTTGGGTTGACGACTCTAGGGCACATACCTAAGTGACGACTCAAGGGAAATGAGATGATGACCCTATCAATTTTTGGAACAGAGAGGGTTGTTCGAGTTCCATCTAGAGTCGTTAGTGAATAAATAAGGGTCGGCAAACAAGAGTCGTCATCTGCAACATAAAAGATTAACGACTCTATTCTAGGGCAAAATTCACCGAAGTAGCAGAATAAGGGTCGTCACCTTCAACCTAATAGGCTAACGATTTTTCATAAAATAAACATGCAAATGAAAAGTCGTTAGGGGTATCCACTACGATACTAACGACCCTTTAATCCGAAACCACAAAATTTCGGTTTACCGACTCAAATTCGCAATCAAAACACAACAAAAAAACGCATAGAAGGTGGGTTTAACTTCACATACCTTCTAATTTGACCCATATCTTCTTTGGGTTTCGATTTTTGGGGTTTTGGGGTTCTTCCCACGATTACCTTTCCTTTGACGGCGTCGAGGAGATTGGGGATTTGACGTTCTTTGCGAGCGGTGCATTTTTGTACGAGCCATGTTTGAAGAAGAAGGTAATCGTCGATTATCTTCTAACATCGACGATGAATCGGTCGAAGAAAAAAAAATCGTTTGGGGTCGTTAATAGTGGTTGTGGAGAGGAAGAGGAGAGGAAGAGGAGAAGAAGAAGAAGAAGAAAAAAAAGAAAGCGATTTTTTTTTGGGTTTAGTTTAGGGTATATGAATTGGGGGCCTAATTATGATTTCAAATTAGTGTTAACTGGTTTTTAAGATTTGTGTTTAGTAAAGGGCAAAACAATCTTTTCAATATCGGATTAATACGCCCCTCAAAAATTTGGGGTGAAAATAAAATATCATGGCCCCCAATTAAAATGTCTGGCCCCCAAACGGATTAGTTTAATCAGAGATCCAAACTTTTCTTGCCCCCTGTGACAACTCTTTCTTAATATTATTAATTATAGTTCCTTTTGGTAATTCAGTAATGTTATTTACCTCAGCATAGGTCAAACTGTTCTTGCCCCCTGTGACAACTTCACTTGTTTTTGTAGTTCATCTTAATTGACCAGGTCAAATGGTGTGTACCCGTAAATTTTATGTGCTTCGCTTCGTTTATCAGACCTTTTGTTTTGTTTTTCCCTTCATTTTAAATAATTTTTCTTTTCTTTATAAGCGAGTCTAGCACCAACGTCGACCCCCTTTTCCTTCCGCTCTAGACGCATCGTCTCTCTCTCTGGTTTTATTATCCATTCCCCCCTTCCCAGAGAGGATAACATAATAAACAAATCCTCCTGGAAGAACCAAAGAGAGATACGCCCCCTTATTACATCCCCGATTCTTAAACCTACTTTGCTTCTTCTGCACTTCTCTTGTTAGAGAATCTATATCAAATTTTAGAGAAAAACAAGATAAATCACTTTCTTGATTCCAACTCAAACCTATGCTGAGGTAAATAACATGAACGATTGGTGTATATTGTGTAATTGAGCTGAAAATTTGTAGTGTTCAAACCCTTTGTTGTTTTCTGTTTATTACTCACTTTTAGGGTTTTGCTTAGCCACATAGGTATTTGGCATTTGGTAGGTCTGGATGTTGTTATCTATTTATTAGGGTACAATTAGGTTTGGGTATTTGATGAATTGGGGTTTCTTTGATTTTTTTCTAGGTATGCAGTTTTGGTGTTGATCTCGTGTTTTTTTTTTTGTAACATTGATGTCTGTTTGGTAAATGGGTTTTGTTATTACTTGTATTAAAGTGTTATTGCTATGTTGTTTCAGTTTGCTACGATGCTTTACGGTATCCCTCTTTGTGTACATGTGTTCATATTATTTCAAGTGACTTAAAATGTTTCTTGTGTCTGTAGAGTTGTGAATAAATGAATTGGCGCTTGGGGTAGCAACATTATGGCATTGATATCTCACTCCGCACAGGTATTTGAGACAACTATGACTTAAAGTGCTTAAATTAGCTATATCTTGGAGAATCGTATTACCTGCTATCTGTCTTCTTAGACGAGAGTTGATTTCTGATGGATATATCATATATCATGAGAATTCTGGACACCATCTCTTACAGCTAGTTGCATCTTAGATATCTTTAATGTGGTTTTGTCTCTCAGATGTTCAAGTTATTAATTAGAATCTTTCGTGATCCATGTTCATTGTGGAATGTAGCACGGTTCTTATGAAGCATTCCGGTCGAGACCTCTATCATGGAGCAAAGAGGTGCAGTTAAAACCAATTGTTACTCTTCGAATGGTTGAGCCATCAAATAGGAGCGCTTCATGGGAGCAGTGCAGATTATGTATAAGGTGAGAAATCTGCAGTTTTGCCTCTCTTTAATTGGTCCGTGGATGTAGTTTATTGCTGAAGTCTAGAAATCATGAAATGCAGGGCAGATCGCTGGTGTAATTTCACTTCTAGTTTTCTTACAAGTAAAACCAATACTTTTCATTGACAATGAAAAATGCAGTCTGTTCTTGGTTCCTTATTTCCTGTATTACATATCCATTGACACTGCTATTTTGGTCTCTAATCAGTCGTTAGTCTTTTGTCCCTTTGGTTTTGGTAATCCATTTAGTACTTGCTTGGTTGCCCCTGCGGTGCATCTTTAACAGTTGTTAAAAGAAAATCATTTGTTCTTCCTATCTAAACTTATATCAGTGATTGATGTGCAAGAACACTTTAACTACCATTAACTGGAACTTCCTCTTATTTACTGGCTATTTAGTGACGCGTGTTTGCTTGCTAAGATGCCATACTCTATTTCGTTTTATTTTCCTTTGCTAAATTAATATGCTTAATATTTCCACAGCAGGAGAGAGGTGAAGCGCCTGAAGGTATTCGCTTTTAAAGGCAGTTCCCAGAATGATGAATCAGGATATAGAGCCAAGGGATCCAAAGTCCGCAGAAGCTCTGTTAAGCTCTCTGATGTGCCACATAAGGGTGAAAAAACCGTAACAGAATCTCCTGAGATACAAGACAATCCACTCTCTTGTTGTGCGGGAAAAGAAGAGACTCTAGCAAGTTCTCCGGCCATACGGAAATTATTCAAGAAATGGCTGATGATGTTGCGCACCCAATCATCAAATCAAATAAGTGATGGAGTTTTTGGCCTTGGACCACCTCAAAGTGAAAAGGCAGAAAGTCAAATCAGGAGTCAAGAGCAGGAGAATGGGAAGATATTGAAGGCGGTTGGATGCTACTTTTGGGGACTAGACGCAACAATAAAGATCCCGCTGCTTATTTTGTAAGTGCAGCATATTACCATGACACCTTTTTTCCTTTACGAGATTATTCGTGCTATGACTAGCTAGTATCTTTTCTTATTATATTTTGTACAATTAAATCTTCTATAGTTAGTCTTTTCACTCTTAACATATTCCTGTTATTTGAATTTGTTTTGTGAATATGGCATATTTTCTTTACTTGTTGACATGTCATTTTGCAGCATCCCTTTGTACATGGCGGTAAACATAAAATACGGGGTTGAAGTCTCTAAAGAGCTAACACCGCTTTGGATCTTAGGCCCTGTGATTGTTGCTCTCTATATCAAGATACTTCGGGCTATAGGCTCTCTTTATGTTTTCACTTTCAAGCAGACAATCAGAATAGCTAAGAGTGTACCATCCTATTACCTTCTGGCTTACAGCTACTTCTCTCAAGGAAAGCTCAAGGAAGGCCTAAGGAAGTTTTTCTGGCAACCTGTCGAAAATATGAAGAACATGAACTACAAAGAAGTATCACAAAGTAAACTAAAAGAGCTGCAAGAATGGTTAATGGAGAGGTTCCTAGACTCCAGGGAAGCAATCTGGCCAGTATACTGTAGAACAATCAGATTCCTAAAAAGGGCTCATCTCATCTAGTTTGTATGTAAGACGTGTTAGGGAAATGCTAGCCCATTGTGATGGCTTTTAGATTGAGAGCCCTGAATCTTATCAAGCTTCAAGATTGTTTCCAAGGATCAGCTGAACTTGAGCTTCTTCAACTTTTGCGATCCTCAAATTTTAAGCTGAGAATCAGTTACTGAGGAATGTAATTTATTGGCGGATGTCGTTTTCCCCTTCTCTAGTTGTGCCCATATATTATTGTAATTTTTTTAACGTACTGTAATGTTATTTTTTGTCAATGATCTTCCCTACTGTTAGGTCTTTCAACCATAAATGGAATTTATTCTCGGCCTTCAAAGCAACTCTTGTTTGTTTTTTCTCTTTTTTTTTGATAAAGAAAGCTATTATTGTTCAATAGGGGAAATCTTTAATGGGCATTTAAAAGTTCGGCATGTATTATGTTTGTTCATTCCTAGAGTCAGATTCTGTTTGGGTCCATGTAACAACCTAGCTGTATTAGGTTTTAGGTTCTGTTTTTTGTGGCAGCTAACTTGTACTTGGAAATACCTCCACCATTCGTCTACGGTGAAAATGGCTAAGGTGATGAAGGGATTTTGCCCACACAATTTAGTAATTTACAGCTTAAGAGTGATAGCATACATCATCACTTCGAATAAGTCAAGGTGCCGAAGATCCCATTCGCTCATCTCAAGATTGCTAATAGGGTGTACCAAATTGCTTGGGGGTGTACCAATACTCCCTCCGTCCCAAATTAATTGAGCTAATTGGTTTTAATTTTTTGATAATTGTTACCATAAGAAATATGTATAATTTGATAACCATGTTTATATTCATTACGTAGGTGTTTTAAAATGCTTTTCAATTGTATAATTTTTTTACGAAAAATCGTGGTATAGTTTAAGAGATAAATCATTTCTAAATTTTACTAGTTATTAAGTAGATTTTGCGCCCGTGCTACGCACCGGGCGGTTCTGAAAACTATCCACCGTCATATTTTTTAGCCATATTTTTGGTTTGATTGATGTGGCTTCGCCTCGTCCCGTCATGCATTTTTGATTTGGTGTTGCGGGACTTTGTCCCACCCATCATGATGCATTTTGATTTGGTGTTGCTCGGCTACGCCTCGCCCCGTCGCTTAGGATTTTTGATTTAGTGTGGTTCGGCTTCTCCTCGCCCCGTCCAATGCATTTTTGATTCAGTGTTGCTCGGATTCACCTCCCCCGCCGCGATGCATTTTTGATTTGGTGTGGATCGTCTTCGCCTCGCCTCGTCACTTATGTCGGTATGCATTTTTGATTTGGTGTGGCTCGGCTTCGCCTCGCCCCGTCACTTATAATTTTTGATTTTGTATGGCTCGGCTTCGCCTCGCCCTGTCCCAACAGTCTTGCATGACTTTGTCTTAAAATGAGCTTACCAAAATAAATACTCCCTCCGTCCCTAATTAGATGAGCTATTTGGTTTTTAGTTTTGTCCACAAATAGATGAGCTATTTCACTAATCAAGGGGATATTTCTAAAACTACCCTTTTAATTGATTATTTTTTCTATAAGAAATATGTATAATTTGATAGTCATGTTTATATTCGTTGCGTAGGTGTTTTAAAATGCTTTTCAACGGTATAAAGTTTATAAAAAACCGTGGTATAGTTTAACAGATAAATCGTTTTTAAATTTTACTAATTATTGCCCATAAGGGTATAATTGTAAAAAATACTTAAATATACTCTAATTTCCTCCTTGCCTTAAAATTTGTGCAAAATACAAGTAGCTCATCTAATTAGGGACGGAGGGAGTATTAAGATTTTATACGAACTTATGGATCATTCCTGTACCAAATAACATCCCGTGTATTATTGGGTGAGAGTTGAGGTGTTAGACTTGATCACTCAAAGGTGATAACGAATTCACTGATTTTGAAATCAAAATATGAGAGATTACATTGCAGAATAATAAATGAATTTTCTTTATGTGTAATCAAGAAAGAACCATTTTATTGATAAGATAAGATATTAAAAATCATAAGAAATTTGATTAAACAATGCAAGCACCATCCTCGGTTCCACCCTTCTCCAGTGCTTTTCCCTAAATCACAAAACAAAACCTCTGTACTGGCCAATAATGGAAGCAACTTGATTAATCGACTCCACTCTCTCCATGTAGGTAGAGCAACAGAGCGCACCATCCTTCTTAATTATCAGCCCCCCTTCCTAACCCCTTCCTACTACTTTGTTCCTTGACAAATTATCTTCATAAATTCCTTCCTTTACATCCTGTTTATTAGCTCAATTGATAGTCGAAAAAACAGCAACTACAACATGATAATATGTGATAATAATAAGAAAAATGATAGTCCATATAAATTAAAAATTGCAATATGCATTGTTGGCAACTTCAAAAAGCAAGTTCCCTTCTGTTAAAGGCTCCACACCGCACAGATATGTTTAGGTTTGGATCACTCTCTACATACCCAGGTCTATCAAATTTTTTGGATTAAAAATTAATCTTGAGGAATCCCAAAGGCTTCCAAGCTCATATAGTAATGGTCAAGGGAAACAACAGTAACGAGAGAGCCTTACCTAAGACGATCCATTGAGATCCTTAAGTTTATCTTTGGCATGCTGCGTCATAACACCACAGTTTGCACACTCTAAAATGCATCCATACAAAAAAAAAGAAAACAAAAAAGCCTCCTAAAAAAGACCACTCATTATATTATTCTCCGTATCGTATATACACAATAAGTGCAAAAATTAAGTTTGAGATAAGTAACCTAATCAGATCATTTTGAAAACAGATTCGATACTCTAAGACTTGAACCTCATTTGAACAACAAAGCGTAAGTGATAATAAACAACTCTTACAGTAGAAGAACAACAATTATATATTCACAAAATTATGCAGGTTGAAGTTGAATAATTCATAGAAAATGTCATTAAGAAAAATGAGATGGAGAGGAAGTCGTACTTACAGTCAGTATCCATGTGCCATTATGAACATCACAATGATTAGACTTCTTGTATCCATGGTGGAAAGTACATTCACTACTAAATGTCACCAATAATTAATAGCGCACTCTATTCCGGCATAGGGCAGTTATATGGCCTGAAGTTACCATAGCCTCATGCTTGAGCTTAATGAAGTATGGAAATATCTCTGGGCATCTCAGGGAACCATACCTATAGGAAGCTGAAGGGTTTCGACTACCTTTTCCAATGTTAAATACCTAATATCTCCAATCTCTTGCCTATAGGTAAGAGAAATGAGAAAGATAATACCTGAGGCGCATGGGCACCAATTATTGCAGTGAGATAATCTACCATTGCTCTTGAAACATAAGCAAGCAAAAATTTTCACACCAACACTTTTGCATTGCATTCAAATAAGTAGGATATAGTAAATTATGACTGGAAAATGTTCTAAATACTAATAATCACTCGAAGGAAATAAGATGAAATCTTTGATTACCATGAGTTCCACTGACAGCAATAACGTAATCAGAATCAACATAACTGGAACTTTAAGTTATTAGGCATATTGCCGGAGAAGGGAAACATGAATCTCTGGTAAACAAAGAATCCATGTCAGTTAGTATTGAGTCAAGGTATTATTTTAGATACCATCACTATAAGATCATTACAATTAAAAAAAAGCATTGCTATATGTATATATTACATTTTGCAAGAGATTTCGATACAAATAGATTAAATTGCCAGTGACTGTTTAAGCTCATCAACCAAGACCTTCCAGTTCCTATCAAAAAGGTGAAAATCTGTAAATCAATTTATTTGTCTCACGTACCCTATAAGGATTAACGTTCTAATAGGGTTTTTTTACAAACCCTAAAAGACCAAGTCTCTGTTTCTCCTTATTTCTTCTTAGAATTATATTAAACCACAAACCACGATTGCTTCAAAAAAAAAAAAAAAAAAACGATCAATAAATAATCAGAAGAGGCAAAACAAATTTAAGAATATAATTCTAGGGTTTCTGTTTATATACATTTTTCTTCTATTCCTCCTCATCACCTTTCTGATTATGCTTTTCTTCCTAAAACCCTGAAACAAAAACTTCACCGAAAACACAAAAAAGTATATTAGCTACAAAACTGCAAAAGAGTTGTGGAGGTTGAACAAAAATTAATTAGGGTTTACAATCTTAAAAACCCATAATGGAAGCTTAATTGAATCAAGAAAAATAAGCATAAAAAAATCCTACCTGCAACTTTCCCTGTAGAATGAAACTCAAAAATAAAAACCCTACAGAGAGACGTAATAATGGATATGAAGAACAGAAAGAAGAAGAAAATAGAATTAGATCGCAATGTTTTTTCTTATGCTGAGCTTTAAACCATAAAAAGCAAACTTATAAACCTATTACCTGCAACAGATGAAAAATCTTAGTTGATCAAAATAACTGAATACATCATAGATGCAAACAGATACAAATATGATACCTAGGGGTTTAAATGGTTTGATACCTAAAGGTAAATCAACGAAGAAAAGAAGAGAGGTGAATCGATTAGGATGAGACAGAAGTGTAGATGATGGTGAAGAAGGTAGAGACGGAGTTTTTTTAGGGTTTCAAACTGATCTCTTTTGGTTTTATAAGAAAAAAACTTTTCGTGTTTTTATTTTTGTTTGCTGGGAGACTGTTTTTTTGTTTGTTTTCCGTTTCGTTTTTTCATAAAAAACCGGTATTCACTGTTACATTCATATAATCTGCGGCGCGGGTTATAACCCGTCCAAACAATTATGACACAAAAACCCAAATATCATAAACTGTCAAAACTACCCCAACCCAAAAAAAAAAACTGACAAAAACCACCTCCATTCATTATTGCTTATAACGTTTCATAACGGACAAAAAACACAAAAACCTCCGCTCTCATCAGTATCTCCTTCAAAACGAACCCAGAAAATTATCAGATCTAAAAAAAAAAAGTTTCATCCCATAGCGAAACTCATATCTGATTGTCGATTTCACCTTAATCTCTTCTTCAATGGTTACGCATTTCAACCATTGAAGCAAAATCTGACCTAACTAGATTCATTTTTCTAACCTAAAACAGCAAAAATGGCGAAGAAAAAAAATCAACAGGAGAAAAAGAAAGATGATAAGCTTAGGAAAACTGCGAAACCAGCAACAAAAGGTAAGAAATCTCATCATTATTCTTCAATTATTTGATGTAACCAGATTTTTTTGGTTTAGGTTTCATTTATTTTTTTTGGGTTTTCAGTTTAATTTTAGGTTTCGTCATTTTTTTGGGTTTTCAGTTTGATTTTAGGTTTCATTTGTTAGGTTTAGGTTTCAATTGAAAACTAATTTCAATTTTGGGTGTGTTTATTTCTTGTGTATGCTGTCGGCCTTGTTTATTTCTTTTTTTTTTTTTTGATGAAACCAAATTCGAGTTACATCATCTTTAGTTACTGGCAAAAATCAGTTTTCTATTGTTGTTGGAGTAAACAGATGTTTGATGAAACCACATTTCATTTTCTGTTTCTTGATGAAACCGAATTAGGTTTCATCATTTTTTAGTTGTTGGTTTACTTCTAGAGTTATTGTTTGTGGACCTAATTATGCTTATGGTTTCATCACCTATAAATGATTATGGTTTCATCATTTTTCAAGTGTATATCTTATGGTTTCACCACTTTTCAATGATGCACAGTTTCATCACTTTATTCGTGCTTATGGTTTCATCATTTTTCAAGTGTATACCTTATGGTTTCACCACTTTTCAATTATGCACAGTTTCATCACTTTGTTCGTGCTTATGGTTTCATAATTTTTCAAGTGCAATCTTATGGTTTCATCATTATTATTTGTTTATTATTCTCTTATGGTTTACTTCTGGTTTCACAATAGGTAAAAAAAGAGAGACAGAACCGTTCAGGTGTTCATTGCATCATTTGTGCGAGTTTGCAGTGGAAATTAAGGCGTTGATACAAAACAAGCAACTGCATTTGGAAGCTCTTAAATCATGTCCGTTCTGGCGCTTCTTTGAGCCGTTCTATGATGGCGTAATGAACGAAGAAGAGCTCATCAAAAAAACAAAAGCAATAACTATGATTTTAAGTGCAATTGAAAACAGACATGATGGTAAGCGTTCGTATTGTTTCAAAGTAACAAGATCAAGGGAAATGACTCTGCGGACCATTCCCGAACATTTTGCTGTGACTTTTGGTCTGCAAATGGTGAATTATGTAGAAGCAGACGACATTGATGAAGAGCTGCTCAAAAAGGTGAACGTCTTCATGGCTACGTATTTTAAGGGAAATAAGAAGACGAAGAAAGGCGATATTAAACGTTGTATGTTGGAAGCCGCAAAGGATGAAACCAAAGTGGATGACTTTGTCAAGCTTTTCGTAATGTTTCTTTTGGTTTCGGTATTTGTCCCTAACAAATGTGGGCAAACTCTAGCAGCAAAGTACTTGTACATGGTGTTTGATATGAATAAGGTGTGTCGGCCCGAAGTCTTTCATGACTATCTACTTGATTCGATAATGAAAAACAGAAAAGACGTAGAAAACGTAGTTGGTTGCGTCATTTACCCGCTGGTAAGTTAAGATTTCTTCTTTTTGATTCGTAAGTTAAAGTATTTTTAAAATGTTTTTGATGATTAATTTGAATATTTGTTGTTGTTTCTTTTTTCAGTATTGGTTGGCAGAGATGACAAAGATAGCACAAAGAAAGGATGGGTTCCACAAGTATCCGAGGTTTGCTAGATGGAACCTTAGCAACATCTGCCAACAAGTATTGGCTAACTTCGAGGATCTTGTCGATAAAAAAGAACTTTTGTCTGAGGTAAATATTTACTTGGAAGATTTACTTTTCTGATGAAACAAAATTTGGTTAGTATAGTGTATGATGTTTGCAATGTAGCGCAGCATATATTATGACTCAGCCAATCATCCACCACTCAACCTACAATATTTCCACTGATGAAACCAGTTTTGGATTTACTTTTTTGATGAAACCAGTTTTGGATTCATCAAAATTTTTAGCTGAAACCAATTTTTGTTGTGTACTGCAGGAGAATATTGGTCACCGAAAGGGATCATTCTTGCTTCAGTATGATGAAACCGAAATGCGCTTGGCTGAGCCTGTAGATGAAGTGGAAATTATTGCTGAAGACGATGTTCAACCTGAAGTGTCGGTTGATGATAATGAAAATCAAGTGCCGGTTCAAGTGCCAGATGAAGAAAATGAAGTGCCAGTTGAAGAAAATATTGGTTCTAGCAGTGAAGCTAACTCCTACAAAGCCAAATACCAATTTGTGCGAGCCTTGATTGAAAAGCTTAGGACCAATGCTACAAATGTTCTTTCCGAAGAAGAAGAATCACTGCTGGCAAAATATGATGCTGAGGACAGGGAACAACAACCAGTACATAGCACTTATTTGAGACGTAAAAGAAAACAAACAGATGTTCCAATAGTACCTGAAGCGGTTTCGAATGAGGTAATATGTTAGATCTAGTTTTATTAGGTTGCTTTGTGCGTTGTTTGCTATGAAAATTCTTTTTTGATGGAAACAGAAATGGTTTCACTGCCTATGAATAACATTGTTGACTTTTAAATTTAAGAAACTTGGATGAGTTAAATTGAGGAGACAATTTAAATTTCTAACTTCTTTCTTAAATTTCAGTTTATTGGTAGTATTTCATAAACTTGTGTGGTATTATATATGGTTTCTGCCAGATTTGTTTTATTGACGCCAGATTTGGTTTCACCAGATTTGGCCCGATGTTTCTATTCTTTCAGAAGTTTTAGATTTTACAGCATTAGGTTTTCAAACACAGGAAGATTAAAAAAAATGACTTAGATATCTTAATATTGCAGGTAACAAGGGATGTTAACATGATAGATGCAGCGATGGTGGATCGCGTGATAGAACAAGAAACAGTTTCGTCGTCTGGAGAAAGGCTACCACATGATGACAATGTTGTGATGGAACAAGGTGGGGTTTCTTGTTGGAGAGAAAAGGTTCAAGTTTTGAAACATGGGAAGATCTTTCTTTGAAAATCTTGAAGATTTTCTCGATGCAACCGAAAAGGATTTAACGAAAAGGATTCAACCCATGCGAAACACCACAAGATGCGGAACATAAACACGAATCTGCAAAAGGTGAAGATCTCGTTACACTAAATAGTGTCTTTTCAGATGTTGACCTTACAAATTTGTTAAACCAAATAGAAGAAGGAGTAGCAAAAGAGCAGGTCATATCTTCTTCGTCGAAGCCAGTGACCGAGGAAGAACAAGAAGGAGATGGTACTGAGTTGACTCCAAATACTATCGAGGAGATCAAGGCGGCAGAGCATGTGGAATCTGAAATTGAGAAAGCTACTTCGCCGAAGCCAGTGACCGAGGAAGAACAAGAAGGAGATGCTACTGAGTTGACTCAAATACTATTGAGGATATCGGGGCGGAAGAGCGGGTCGAATCGAAATTGAGAAAGCTACTTCGTCGAAGCCGGTGACCGAGGAAGAACAAGAAGGAGATGGTGCGAGTTGACTCAAATACTATTGAGGATATCAAGGCGGCAGAGCGGGTCGAATCTGAAATTGAGAAAGCTACTTCGCCGACGATAAATATTGAGCAAGAAGACAATGAAACTCAATTTGTAATTGATGAAGATGAAATTCGGAAAATGGAATCCGAATACAATAAGAGAAGTTGTTCGTCGTCAAAGCCAAATGTTGGAAGCGTATACTACTACTCAGCCGTAAAAATGGCGAATGATTTACTCGAGTTAGAAAATGAACAACCTGGATTTGATTTAGGGCTGTCGCAGCGTGACAGTCAAGAGCAAGGATAGGGAGAACGCAGTGTTGAACAGAGGATGAGTAACATGGTTACAAGAATGAGGGAAGACAGAAGGAATTTGGGACCACCTATCAAAATGCAGGATTACAACACCAGTGTGAAAAAAAGAAGAAAGGTTATAGCTAGTAAGTGCAAGGATAAGAAGGAGGTTCAGGAAGTACAGGGGGTGAAGTTGAAACCAGTTGATAACTTGAAGATCTTGAAGGTACTCAACAGAAATGAGAAACCCCTCGTGACCACTTTTTTCAGAAAGAACAATGAAAGGTAAGTGGGAAATAACTGATGAAACCAAGACTGGTTCATCCAAATTTTGATCCAAGTTATGCATTGTTTCTCCTTTTATGATATATCATTGACTATCTTTTTAAAAAAAAAAATTAACAGGTCAACGGCGTGGGAGCATTTACATCTTCACTTACATATATCGGGGAAGAATATGGATAGTTTAATGAGAAAAGGTGACGTCGCAGGAGATATCATTGAGTTCTATATTTTGAAGCTGCAAAACAACATCAAAAAAAAATGAGTTGAAACAAGATGGTTCTCCAAAGTACCAGAGAGCTGTGTTTCTAAGCACATTTGCCTATGTAAGTTTACTCGAAATTATTTAATGTAATTTTTTTGGCAGAAAAAATAGTTGTGGAAAACAAAAAATGTTGTTGACTATATGGTTAATTTTGATGGAACCAAGTTTGGTTTCATCAAACTTGCGTGTTTGTAACTAATCAATGAGATGTTATCTGGTATTTTGTTTCAGACATGTCACTCATTAGGAAAGAAATGTGGTGCTGTAATAGAAGGTTTCATCGACAAAATGGATTATAGCGTGCGGTTTTTGTTCGTTCCGTTGCTGACACCAATTGGAGATGTAAACCATTGGACGCTTCTTGATTTTGATTTTGAAACCGGAGAATTTTATCACTACAACTCCTTGGCTTCCACCGAAGAAGAATGCGGAAAAAGTGCTGAAAGCATGAGACAACGAATAATATCGGCATTTGCACAAAGACGACGCAAAGCTCCCCGTGACGAGCGACTAGTCAACCAACACCGTACACTCGCACACCCCTTCATGTTGTCAACAAATGGGGTAAGCTATGTTTTGAAGTTTATTAGTTCACATATGAATATGCTTGAAATCATTACATCACTTGTAAAAAGTTAGAAACCGAATGCTTTACATATAGCTACTAATATCAGAACACTCTCAGTTAGTCACTTTATAACAGTTGAAACATTATTTTGGTTTTTTAGGAACGATTGTGGCCTGCATGTTTGCTATTACATGAAGAGCCTCTTGAAAGGAAACATGTCTCGTGAAGATGATATACGAGAAAAGGTGCATAACATGAGACCAAAGTTGGCGTTGAAGATACTCCTTGACAATATAGAATAATACTCATGTCGTGCTCGTCCTCTTTAACATTCAGTTTAGTTGAAGTTTAAATTACTTTTGAAATGGTTATTGTAATGATGATACTCCTTGACATACAGTTCTTCTTGCAGATTCAAGTTTTAGTTGAAGTTAAAGTACTTGTGAAATGGTTACAGTTTATATAAAAAAACAATTTCGTGCGATTTCAGTTGTGTTTCCTTAAAAGCTTATGTCTACAGAAATATGATGTCTCATTTTTATAAAACAATATCCATAAATGATGTATCATATATTTGGGGCACCAATAAACAGTAGACAAAACAACATCTACTGTGTTGTTAAAAAATATAGTAGAAAAAGTGACAGTAAAACAATGGTGAAACCAAAAAGGGTTTCATCAAACAAATGATGGAACCTATTCTGGTTTCATCAAAAAATGATGAAACCTAATTCGGTTACACCAAACTATAAAGGCCTGCAAAAATTCTGACAAACTTAATCAAACAAAAAATCTGAAAAACTTAATCAAACTTATTTATTCTTAGACAAATTATAAAATGAAAACACCGCAAAGACATTAACTTCTAAAAACAAAAATCAAAATAGTAGATGAAACACATATTGTTGTCTAAAAACGAAACTAAGAGCGAAATTCGATGACTTGTAGTCGAAATGACTACAAGTTCTCATGAAATCTGACGAGAAGGGCATGTCCTTCTATTATGGGTGGTCAAAACCTTGCAGAAACCACAGGTTCTCATCTTCTTATTGGGAACTGAACCTGTATTAGGAATCCTCTTCTTCTTCGATGGACGTCCTGACTGTGGTCCATTATTTGGACCCAAAACCATTGATTTCGGCGACACTGTCACGGGCTTTTCAACTGTGGGAACAAGATTGATTGCATGTTTATATGATTCTCGATAGAACTTTACTGTAAAGTAGTGTTCAACATACTTGTAAGGATCTTCTCCGTTCACCATGATATAACGGACAGCATGAGCACAAGGGAAACCGTCAATACGCCAACGATTGCAAGAACATGTTTTTCTTTTCAAATCGACTATGCCAGTTAACGAAGCATGAACTTCAAACACATATTCCGACGACTTGGTGACCGGGTAGTTACTGACCATGAATCTTGTTGTCGTGGAGCGAGAACTTCATATTGTGGACATAGAGTTTGACGCCAATTCATTAAGTTAGCACAGAGTCCTCGCGACGTGTACACATTTGGTCCATAAGCTTCACCTGATTTCATCAACCATGATGGCTATAGGCTTCTCTCTCTCTTCAACGACCGAACCATTGAAACTCTCAAGAATATTTGAACACAACCTACCATATCGTCGACCCTTGAAGAAAAAACTTGCCCATTTATCAACAGGAGCTCTACTTAGATAGTCTTGTAACTTCTGATTTTCAACCTTCCTCAACTTATCCCAACTCTCTGTAAAATCTTTATGAGTAGAAGCATACGCACATTTCTTAAACAGTCCCAATACATATTTGTTATAAACCTTGCAGTTTTTTGGTAAGCATGTGTTGATATTGCATTCCATATGACAGTAGCACCAACCATGAAAAGCCTCAGGAAATACAACAGGAATTTGAGTTACCAATCCAATACCTCGATCACTCACAAAAGTAAGCTTTGGTTGCAAAGGAGAAAGGACTTGCTTCAAATTTTCCAAAAACCATTTCCAGTTCGCTTCATTCTCCGATGATACCACAGCATAAGCAAGAGGGTAGATTTCTGTAAGATGGATAAAAAACATAACACAAACATAAGATGCGATGAAAACCAAAAATAGAAAATGATGAAACCAACATAAAAAAATGATGAAAACCTTACCATCATTTCCAGTTAGACCCGTTGCTGCCATCATATGACCAAGGTACTTGCTTTTCAAGTGGGCCGCATCAACGAATAACACAGGACGACAGAAATTGAATCCACGGCTACAAGCTTCAAAACAGATAAACATTCTCCGAAATTTTTGAGTCCCTTCTTCGACTTCCAAAACCACGTGAGATCCAGGATTGGTTTCAATCAACTTGTTTTTATACCAGTTCAAGAACATAAAAGATTTCTCGTTCTCTCCCCATGTAGTATTCAGCGCATGCTTCTTCCCTGAGTATGCATAATAACGACTAATGTCAAAGCCGTAGTCTCTCGTGAAAGATTCCATAATATGCTTATAGTTTTCTTATTAGGATCCTGTTTAATTTCATCAATAATCAAGCTACTAACTAGTTTCTTCGATATCCGTGGATTGTTAACAAATCCACCAACACAAGTTTGCTCATTATTTAGTTCCTTGATAATAAAAGGACTTCCTACAACACCATCAACAGACACAGCATATAAATGCCAGTTACACTTCTCCTCTTTCTTATTAGCACAACATGCACCAATCCTCAACTTATCATTCCTGTAGACATTGAATGCATAACCGGCTGCTGCGTGATACTTCTGTAAATCACAACGAACTTGTCGAACACCTCCCGGAAACAACTGTTCAACTCCTTGAAAAAGATGTAACCAGTGAGCATACTTCAATGGTTCCTTAATTTTATCTGGAACATCATAATCAATTCGTGGCTTCTCAAAAGGTATAATTCCAGAACTCCGTGGCTGGTCATCAAAAGCTATAATTCCTTAACTTATTGAACCAGAACACTCAGCTTTGTGACGTACATGTAACTCCATAATTCCTTCTTTATTATGCAGACTAAAAAGAGCCAATGCTTGAAGATCAAAATCAGAATCAATGAACTTTTGCTGATCATCAACCATATGAAAAATTTCCATAGAATGAGGAGAGAAATCACACCAACTTGAGCATATACTAGTCTTCAAATTAGCAAAAGACTCTTGGAGGCCAATACGAAAATTCAAACAATCTTCTTTGTGACAAACAACTGCGAGAACAGAATCCATAATCTACGAGCAATGTAATGATGCAACCAAAAACAGTTTCACCAGATGTGAATATCAACAACAACAATAAATTGAAAAAACAGTTCCAAAGAGATGGAATCCTTCATAAGAACATCAACACAAACATAAAAAATCATATGCTAACATCAAATCAGTTTATTCGACAAGAGTGACTAGCAAATTCACAAAAACAAATCAAAAATCAACACAAAAAATCGAATTAAATATCTGAAAAGTTTATTAATTCCTTGATGAATAATCCAAAAACTACACACAGATTAATATGAAGACGAAGATGATCAACACGAAGTTGATTGATTGTTCAGCTGGATTCTTCAATTCGAGATTCAATTTCAACTTGAAAAGAGGAAATATGATTTCAGCTAAACTGAATTGCAACCAGATCTCGAATAACTGAATCGGATTCTTCTCTTCTTCAAACAGCTACGTTTATCTTCTCTTCTTCGAACAACTGAATTGGATTCTTCTTCTACGAATCTCAAAACTTGTAGCTTCTCTTCCGGTTCTCTGGTTGTGCCACTGACGATAAACCTAACTTGAATTGCTCTCTGAATCTGTGTAGAAATTGGGAGAAGACGATGACGAATTTTTTGAGATCTAGAACTCAAAAGAACGAAGAAAACTAGAAAAGAAGAAATTCAATTTTTCTGAATCTGATTTGTTCGGATTCGTTTTTACTTTCTTCTTTCCGCCAAACTTTCCTTTGAAATTGTTTTTATATACGGAAGGTCAATTTTGGAATATAGAAATTAAATAAAAACTGAATTTAAAAATTTTTATTTGAATTGGGGTTTTTGTCCCAGTTTTATTTGAAACGGTTTTTATTTATTAGAAATAATATGACCGGTTTTTTCTTATCCCTAGTTTGTTCACCTAGGGGTTTTGTCACTAGTTTTGTATAATCTGAGAAAAAGTGGAATGGAGAATTTTCAAGGGGGCGGCGACCCTCACCCAAGGGTGGGTATTCTTACCGTGCGACGCATGGCCTCGCATGGCTTAGGGGTTTAAAGGGTTTGATGGTATAATTGTAAAAAATACTTACACATACTCCCATTTTCTCCTTGCCTTAATAATTGTGCAAACTACAAATGGCTCAATTAATTTGGGAACGAAGGGAGTATATATTTTGTCCAATCTGCATTTTTGGAACACCCCCAAGTAATTTGGTATCCCCTATTATCAGCCTTGGCTCATCTGTTGTTGCTCACTTGGGGTGAACCTCATTAGCCGGCCTCTCAGTTCACGAACTGGAAAATGCTATTTGTATCCTCTTCTTGAGATACCACATGGGTTCGTACGTGTGCATGAAACTCATTTGCTTCTTCAAATACCCTTAAGGAACTTCACAAATGCTTCTAAGGGGAACATGTCACCGAAAATTAGCTTCTATGCTCTCACTTTTGGCAGGAATGTAGAGATATATAAGAGGAACATGTCACCAAAAAATTAGCTACAAATACATTGTCGCTTGGGTTTTGTAGAAAAAATGGCCAAACCATGTCATGATTATGTCAATACAACCATGTCATTGGATCCTATCCCTTTTTATAATCCTCTTCCACTTCTTCTCTTTTACTTCAAAAAAAAAAAACTCTCAGGAAACAATCGAGCCGCCACCATCTCCATGGATGCTACTAGTATCACCATCACCATCACAACCAACAACACCACCACCATCATTTTCATCGCCACTATCACAACCAGGCATCACCACTGTTTCTCCACCTCCTAATTAATCGATTTTTCAATTGATTTATTTAAAGAAATTAAACCTAATGATGAACCAACGGAAAATTAATCTCCAAAACCTAGTCTCGAGCATCAGAAACGTTGGATACATTTCAATTTCAAATGAATTGGTCGTCTAGCGCTATTACGATCCACAAAAACCTTAAGTAAGATATAATATGTTAAGCAAAAACAAACAATCGACATGGTCTAGAAAATAAACCCTGACAATTGTAGCAACAGAGTTGTCTATGCAATTATGCACTCATAGTTGTCATGCTTTATAACACTGAACATATCTTCTAAAACACGGGTCAATCATACGGTAACTAGTCGGCTGGCCTGATATAAAAAATGACGACTTTTTATGATCCGTACAAGGTCGTCATATTTGCCATAGCAGAATTGTGCGGATTGTTCGTAACAAATTGGAGATGTACTTATAGTCGACACAATATGAATTTAATTACTACTAGTATGTAACCCGTGCTACGCACCGGGTTTTGTGGGAGTTTTCAATTGGTGCGGCGGGGCTTCACCCCGCTCCTGTTGCTCATATGCATTTAAGCATCTTCAAAAAATTATTGATTAGTCCGATTATTTCTAATGGATATGAAAGCTTGATACCTTTTATTATTTAAACTACTTTTTGTTAATTGAAGTTTGTTATATTTAAAAATGATTTGTACAAAGTATGAAGTATGAATGAAATTTAAAGTTACCTACCAAAGAATTTTGTGTGAGAAATACTTAAACCATAATCGAATATCAATTCGAGATACATCTGTTTTCTATACCCTTGACAATAACAACTAAAGGCACCAACCAAATCTATGTATATTGCTACAACTAAATGTTTTGCATATAAATTCTAAATTAAAAAAAAAAAATCATACCGATGTACCAAACAACTTAATTGTTATTGTTTGAATTGTAGTCAAGCTGGAAATGATTTTCAAACGTTGTTGGTTGATCAATTACCAAACTATTTCACAATTAATCCCTAACCATCAAGGCGTGAGAATTAAGAAGGACTTCGCTTTCTTTTAAATTGTCTTGGTCTGGTTTAAATGAACACGAGAAACAAAAAATAAGCTTAAATTGGAAACTGTACACATTATAATTGAGGCATAATTACAATCCAATAGATTAATAATTATAATGAAATCCATTCAATATAAAATTGTCATGACTAAAGCCTAAATTTCATTATCGTTCTTATTGCAGTGAAATCCATTAATTGAAAATTAAACTTAAGCCTCATATCGGAAAAGGATTAACAAAATCCAAGATATAAAGTCACTTTATCAAATTTTGCCACTCTTAAAGATTGGGCAAAGAACAGGTCCAATAGGTAATATCAAAAATACACTGGGAATACTATTTTTGTGCCAACATCATAATAACAGTATATATGTGGGTATATACAAATGGTATAAATTATGAGAAACTTGAGTCCAAATTTTTTCACACTCCTCTAATGAGTGTATATATCACATAGTCTTCTGATTGGTTGATTATTTAATTGATGGCCCCATTACCCTCCATGTTTAGAATCACGATCCTCGTTGGGTGTATATTTCACTCGTTAAGGAGTGTGCACAAATTTGCACTCGAGAAACTTTGTTGGTAATTGTTTCGTCTCCATCTATTGGTAGGTAGGAATCTGGGTCTGAGTCATTGAGGAGCCGTTCAACACCATGCAGTGGATATAAAAATTAAACAACACAATTTTTTTTTTCAAATTTACAGCATGTGCACTTAGTGCCAAGGGGAGCAACATAACTCTAAGCATCAACCATTCACTCAGGAATTTCCCAATAGACATAAGCGAATGTAATCGTCGACATCAATTTTAATTAAGAATATTGATTGTTTATGCATCTTAATGAACGAAATCAATTACAATCGACTGATAAATTACAATGAATCTAATTACATACTCCCTCCGTTTCTGGGAAAGAGATACTTTCACTTTTTCAATTTGGCCTATTTTTAGGCTAAAATGAAAAAGTGAAAGTATCTCTTTTCCAAAAACAGAGGGAGTATAAGTCAATGTGTTTAGATTGTCTGAATTCGAAAGAACAAAATTCGTAATTTTATTTTAATGTCTTCCAAGGATCAGACCAAAATTATTCAAAAAAAAAAATATATATATATATATACAATTCTATTATTATGCAAAATTATGCTTGTTTCCCCTAATTTGATGCCCAATCACCTTCAAAAAACTAAATGGGCAATATTGTCTGCTGGCTAAGGCCAACCTTCAAAAAATGAATGGAAAATATTGTCTGCTAGCTAAGACCAAATGTGGGTCCTTAGTGTAGGATCAGAATATCGTAACACCAACGCCCTTGCGAAATTCATAAACAACACATTGCGAAGACATCGCAGACAAGTAATACAAATGATGCAACTGATGACGACAGCCAGAACACGAGAAAGATATGAAGACCTAGCGAGATTTTGGATAACTTGCGAGGTTTTATATTTGTACACTTGCGAGAATGTCGCAAGTCAGATCCGAAAATAAAGGACAACTTAGCTGTCATCCATTATGTAATGTCCTATATAAAGAGCTGAATAGGCTTATGAAAGGGGGATCTTTTTAGAGAGTGGAGAGAAATTTTAGAGGAGAGAGAAAGTCCAGAGTAGCAATAACATTCTTGATTTCACTTCCTTCTTGTAAAATTTCTAACTCAATTACTAAAGAGATTGGTTATTGATCTTAAATATGTGTTAGATATTATGAATTCTTGTGAGGTGTGTATTGTAGGATTTCCTGCAATTACATATGGCGCTAGAAAGCGTGGGACTGAAGATTAAAGATTGGAGATTGCTGTTAAAATTGTTCAAATTAAGAAGATGATTGATAAATTGGTTAAAGTAGAGAAAATCAAAATCAAGGAACGTAATAAAAAGTTGGAATGTAGTTTGATTACAAAAACAATGATTAATGAATTTCATGAAAATATCAGAGGGAGAATACATAAACGAGATTTTGAAGGAAAGAAAATCGTAACAACGGAGAAAGCGTCACTTATGAAAGAATGGGAAAAACAGAAGATTACATTCACAGCAGCAGAGATATCAAGAGAAAGTTTAAACCACACGTCTCCTTTGGTAATCACAGTAACCACACGGAAAGAAAAAGAAAAAGAAAAATCAGCAAAAATTATGGAAGAATGGGCGGTAAACAGAACTCTAGTTGATACGGGGAGTTCGACGAATATAATCTTTTACCATGCATACAGAGGAATGGGATACAAATGAAGAGATGTCTCCTTCAACTTATCATATTCATGGCTTTGGTGAATCTATAACAAAACCAAAAGGAGAAATAGAGGTGCAAATTTTGCTGGGAGATATTGAGAACAAACGGCATTATGCGTAGTGGATATGGAATCACCATACAACATGATGTTGGGAAGGCCATGGATTCATGCAATTAAAGCCGTAGCATCAACATTACATCAATGCATTAAATTTCCTATGCCAAGTGGGATTGGTGAAATTAAAGGGGAAACCGATAAAGCGAAATTATGTTATCAAATTGAAGTAAAACAATATGAAGGACGTGCAAAGAAGCGAAAAGATCGCAGAAAATTGGCGAAGGAAGCAAAGAAAGAAGAGGAATTTAGAGCTTATATGATAAGAGCAGAGGAAGGAAAAGGGATACCTAGCGAAATTTTGGAAGAAGGAACGGAGCTTGTGAAGGAGATAAAAGAACCTACACCTATGGGAGAACCTAAGGCAAGTTACACTGCGGCAGAACCAACGAAGGAAGTGAATGTTGGGACTGAAGAAGAACCAAAAATACTAAAAATTGGGACCAGGATGTAAGCAGATGAAGAAGAAAAAACTATTGGTCTGTTGCGAGAATTTAAGGATATTTTCGCATGGAACATGGATGATGTGCCGGGGATAGACCCATCTGTGGCATGCCACAGATTGGAAATTGACAAAAATGTAAGGCCATTCAAACAAAGAATCGGAAAAATCGCGACAACGTATCATCCTCAAATAGAAGAAGAGTTGCAGAAGATGCTTGATGCAGGGATTATAAGACAAGCAAAATATCCAGAGTGGATAGCAAATATGGTCGTAGTACCAAAGAAGAAGAAAGGGATAAGAATTTGTATATATTTTACTGATTTAAATAAAGCTTGTCCGAAGGATAGTTTTCCATTATCGGATATTCCACAAATGGTCGAATCAAGAAGCAGAAATGATATAATATCTTCTCTGAGACGGATATAAAGGGTACAATCAAATTCCTCTCGCCGAAGAAGATCGGAGCATCACTGCTTTTTTCGCTCCCGAGGGTTATATTATTCTGAAAAAATGCCATTTGGTTTGCGAAATGCTTTGGAGCAACATACCAAAGGATGGTAGAAAAGGTATTTGCGAAGTGGATACACAAAACATTGGAAGTATATGTAGATGATATGCTAATAAAAAGTAAAGAAGCAAAAAATCATGTCCGAGATCTGAGAGAAATTTTTGAGCAAATGAGACATTTTAACATCAAGGTAAATCCAGAAAAAATGTATTTTTGGGGTGGCATCGGAAAATTTTTAGGTTATATTGTATCCAAAGAAGGAATACAAGTTGATCCAGAGAAAGTACAAGCGATTCATGACATGCCAACACCGCGACGGTAAAAGATGTACAAAATTTAAATGGACTCTTAGCTTCGCTGGGAAGGTTCATTTCGCGATCAGATAAGTGTAAGCATTTCTTCAATATACTCAAAAAGGGGACGAAGTTTAGATGGACAGACGATTGTGAGAAAGCTTTTCAAGGAATAAAAGAACATCTGACGAACATATCCATTTCGCAAAAGGCAGAACCGTGTGAAGAATTATTAATCTATCTTGCGACAACTTCGCATGCATTAAGTGATGTGTTATTGCGAGTAGATGCAGGATTTGAAAAACCGATCTATTACGTCAGCAAAACATTCAATGCAGCAGAGAAAAATTATTCAAAGATTGAAAAACTAATTTTGGTATTAGTTTATGCAGCATTTAAACTTCGAATATACTTTCAGGCGCATGAAATAAGGGTACTGACAAAAATACCAATCGAGTCGAGTAATGAAAAATTCAAAAAGATCGGGCGAGTTGAGAGATGGAATGCACAGATAGGACATTTCAAAATCAAATATGAAATACTATCTTCACCAAAATCGCAAGTTGTTGCAGACTTCTTAGCAGAATTTCCTTTAGAAGATGATGAAGCAGTGGAAGAAATGATGGATATAGAAGAAGAACATGGGAATCCAAGAGATCTGTTAACGGAGCCAAATAGATGGGAAATATTGGTGGATGGATCATCAAATGGGGAAGGTAATGGAGTTGGAATTGTTTTGATTTCGCCAGAGGGCAACAAAATGGCTTTTCCCTTCAGATTGGAGTTTGCATCCACCAATAATGAGACATAATATGAGGCTGTGATACAT